>JAOCPT020565274.1:0-10857 GCA_026546935.2 Palythoa grandiflora | reverse complement strand
CTGTTTTTCAGCTGAATAGAAAATTCTCGCTTGACTGCGGGATTCACTAATTTTTTGGACATCATATATCAAACGGTTACGTGATTTTGGTTTCCTGCATCTTTTTAGTTTAAGCTTGATGTTTGCTAATAATAGGGAGAGAGCTGAGCTGGCATCTGCACCTCTCACAACTCGCACATTCTCCAACGATCTTTTAATTTACCAATACGCGATTGATTGTGATATGGAGCGTTAACAAAGGCAGTAAGTCCCATTTGGGCGAGTGGTCACTATATATCTAGTACTTTTACTCCGTTGGTTAGTTCTATTGTAACCAATCAGTTTCTTTATACTGCAGGTATAGCTGGTTCCTTCCGATCGAATCAAACTGGAACTCCAGTTTCAAAAGTATTTTGTTCGTAACAGATTAAAGTGAAGTGAGCTTCCTGTTCGCTGGGTCAGTTGACTAAAACAAATTTTCCCATTTGTAACATTCGACAATAAGCCCACATTATAAACAGAGCAAGTTGAACTATGAATCTTTAGCTTGGAAATAACTATAGAAGAAATATTCGTGTTGACACAATCCCTAACGTTATGGACTCAGAAGTTTTTTTTTCTTCTGAGAAAAAGAAGTTTGTGTCAACACAAATATTTCTTCTATAAACAGAGTAAGGTTGTTTTATAATTCTTCTGTTACTATAGACCTAACCAGCCTGTTCTACAACAATAAAACGATTTAATAACACTTTTCTCTTTCTCAGAACGCCATCCGCCACACATTGTCCATCCGCAAACGCTTCATCCGTTTGTCAAACTCATCCGGCGGTCGTAGTTCCTACAACTCTTGGTGGGCAATCAATCCAGGCCGACTACGAACAAGATACAGCCGCGACCCTGATATACAACCAACTAAACAAGATGTCACTAGAGTCTCGAGAGTGTCACGGGGAACTCAGACAGAAGAGCAAAACTCCGTATACGTTCCACAGGGAGTTTGTTGTTGTGGTTGCGAAAACATCAGGATGGTAATGTGTTCTTTGCCCTCGAACGAAACACACTATTGAGAAGTAATCAGTGTAACTGATATTCCTTGTGGCTGAACAGAAATATTTTACTGGTAGTATACCAATGAACAAATCTAACTTAAGTAATTTAGAACTAATATCAGAAAAATCTGTCCAACCTTTATTGCCACATACTTCCGGAACATTATTCCTTTATCCGTACTAAAGATCAACACCCACAAAAACATCTTTTCAAAAAACATCTCCAACTTTTCTACCTTTCTCAGTATTAGCTATTTATCTCGACTTATAATTCAAATCATCTTCACATATTTACTGATCTTGTACAGATCTCTCTCTTCCGTTTTAATTCCTGACTCATAGTTTAAAAAAATAATACACTTTAATTTTAAGACAAGTTAAAAGGAAATAAATCTGAAGTCTGAAATATTGAGAAGTATGATGAAAATAATTTTTGCTTGGATTGATAAGATATGCAAAAACGATTCCTACTAATTTCCATATAGTTTGGATTTTGATTCATAATTTGTTAGCTCTTAGCAAATTTCGTGGTTCTAATTTAGAAAATATTTTATGTTAAAGAGTTTAGTAGAAAAGAGACCTCAAAACGATTTGTTGCTTTGCACAATCTCTAAAATAAAGGCGGCCATTTTGGTGGGCAGCTTCCTGCCCTGTCATTGCCGTCTCTCATTTCATCCTAAAAGTAAAATGTCTTGCAAAATGTGAAAATTTCATACCCTTTAAACATAAACATAAACAAAATGTACATTAGGTCGAATAACTTTCTTGATTCAGAGCATCAGATTTTATGTCTCGAAGAAAACTATCACAGCAAAAATCGTATTATGCAAATGAGATCCAAAGCTCAAATCTAATCTAAGCAAAAAGTTATTTTTAGCATGCTGTTGCTAAAAAGCAGGTCTTGACAGCATTGCCTTCAACGAAATATTGTAACAGTGTTAAAATGTTAAATATATTGACAAATGCTCCTGAGTCACGTGACCATGCAAAATTTTAGTTACAATCTCATTGTTAAGTGTCTCTTTTTTCTTTTAAAAACATGTGGGTCAATTGATAACGTTAGTTTTCCACATCTGTTTTACCACTTTCAACGCTATACTAGTCGCTGAATAAGGGACGAGTCAGTTATTAGAGGGGGAAGGCTAGTGAATTTTCATAATTCTTGGCATAATTTCCCGTAGCACCAGGTTGCTCTTGACACTGCATAATAAGATGTAGCCCCTTACAAGTTTGCACATGAAATGAGTTGACTCACCCTCAGCCACCGAGACAGTTATAAGATCACTAAACCAAACGGTTGTTGGATCATCCGCGAAGCTAATAATTTTAAAATAAACACGGCAACTCTCAACCTTGAGGGTTTATTTTGAAACATGTTTCGGCGTACCTATACGCCATAATAAGTGTAAATGCACACTAATTGGAAATGGTTTAAATAGCTTATCAGCAAGTGCAAATATTAATATCATAATAAGGACAAAGAAAGATTGAAGTGCATCACTTGGCGATTCAACACGGGATATAGCCATTTGATGTGCATGGCTTCTTTAAGCATTTCGAGACACGCATTCAAGAACACCTCTTTGGTGACAGATCGTCACATGTACTTAGACACCTAAACTGAATGCTGTGAGCCCTCCTCGGAAGGGTGCGTCGAAATCTTGGACACGGCTGAGACGGAATAGCTTAAAGAAGCTGTGCACATCAAATGGCTATATCCCGTGTTGAATCGCCAAGTGACGCACTTCAATCTTTCTTTGTCCTTGTAGTTTTTCCTTATAATATACATTTGCACGTGCTGATAAGCTATACATTTAAACCTTTTCCAACTATTGTGCATTTACACTGATGATGGCGTAGGTACTCCGAAACATGTTTGAAAATAAACTGCCAAGGTTAAGAGTTGTTGTGTTGATTTTAAAACAGTTATAAGACAACTAGCCTGCGTACCTGGCGAAAAGACTGGGGAGAGGTCAAAAGAGTTACTAGGTGGGGTGGAAGGGGCAACTCAAATTTACTCACCAAACTATTCAAAGCAAATTAGCGAGTAGGCTCTTCGTAATACAGGGTATGGTAGTTAACACGTTTTCTATTTTATTGTTTTTCTTTTACTCCTTAGTTGTACTGTGTTTATATGACTAGATGTAAACTTAACTTTATGTCATGCACAACAAAACTGAGCTGATTTAAAATAAATCAAAATAATGTCAATTGTCAGAGTAATTCACGTAGTTTATTTATCCAATGTGTAATCAATAAATCAAATGTCAGAGTAATTCATGTAGTTTATTTCTCCAATGTGGAATTGATAAATCAAATGTCAGATGTCAGAGTAATTCATGTAGTTTATTTATCCAATGTGGAACCAATAAATCAAATGTCAGATGTCAGAGTAATTCACGTAGTTTATTTCTCCAATGTGGAAGTAACACTATGTGACTGCAAACATTGCAAACAAATCCAACAAAGTCTTGGGAATTATTCGCAGAACTCTCAAACCTTGCTCCGAACCAGTCAAAAAACGAGCATATGAAACGCTAGTGAGACCTAAAGTAGAATATGCCCCAGAAGCATGGAATCCGCATACTGATCAGGATGTGAACAAAACAGAACAAGTGCAGAAAAATGCTGCCCGGTTTGTTTGTAACAATTACAACCGCTGTACGAGCTCGTCAGATCTTGTAAGCACACTGGACTGGGACACACCGGAGATAAGAAGACTTGCACAACAGGCATCCATGTTCTATAAGTTAGGAAGTGGTCTTGTCGGCATTCCCTTTCCCCCTGTTGTCATACCCAACCCAAGGCACAATGACATGTACTGCCAACAACAATGTAATGTTCTCAACTTCAGCTACTCCTTCTACATCCGCCTATCCGAGTTTGGAACAGGCTCCCAGAACAGATAATAAATGCTCCACAGCTTAAAACATTTAACAACTCTGTCTACCCAGCCGTACGTTCTATGACACCTCCTCTGTATTTGAAACGTTTATAGTGTGTTTGAACTAAACTTGCTTTTAAAATATAACATTTTAGCACCTGCACATATCAATTATAATATTTGCACTACTTTATCTACACTATTTTGATATTATTGCACTTGCTCTTCCGAGATTTTTTGTAGTTTCTGTTTTCAGCATGCACCTTCCAGTATTCGTTATTTAAAACTAAAGAAGGAAGTATACATCAAAGTTCAAAGTTCATCAGTGTGCCGATCAAAGCCGTGTCGGCAATTTTTCTTTGTGAAGGCCGATCATTTTAACTTTCTGAGTTATATGCGCCATGTGCTCATCATAGACCATCAACCTTGATTTGTTTGGCCCAAATGAATTATTCTGGGCGTTCCACATGTACCTGGGCCAAAATACCATGATTTACTACATCAGGTATTCTCTTGAAATCTAGCAACGACGACTCCCGAGTCGTATTGTCTGTATATACGTACATATGTACGTGCGGTCCGACAAATGTTGGGTGGATGTCCGGTGAAATCTCGCGACCATTTGGTTTAAAGGGGTATAGTCACGGTTCTTCGTATGCTCCGGAAAATTGAATTTCTAAAATCGGTTCCGGCCCGGAACGATTGAAATAAGTTGTGCTGTAAAAATTGAGACCAGCGGTACGGCTACAAAAATCGAAATTCTTGATACTTTGCCTGAATGACACTCTTGGGAGCCATTATCGAAAATGTTATTGAATTTTTCCAGAAATTAGTAGTTTTCAAGAAATCGAGAAAAACCGAAATCGCATGTTTAACTTAATTAAATATGCAAATTTCAAGCTGAAAAATGAAGGAATTTCAACGTAGTCTTACTACAACATGCGGCTACGCAAAGAAACGAGAAAAGATTTTTGATTTAGTTTATTTATCGAATAGTTCATAACTAGTAAGGGTTTGAGGATTTGAGAAGAATTGCTGGTTTTTCTTGCTTTTTTCAAAACAAAAATATCAAGACTTTCGTGACATTACAAAAAACAGTAAAGTTGGAAGATCCAAAAGTCATCTTGGTTCGTCCGATACAATATTATTTCGAGCACTACGATGAAGATTAGCCATTGTACTTTGCTTTTATGAAATAAATTTTTTGCTCGCAAATCAGCGCCCTATCCCCTGGGCCTCCCCGCCTCCTCCTCCCTTTCATGTCGAGGTAACGACTTAGAAACGATTACGCATGCGTATAAATTGCTTCCGAAAATGTGTTGAGCAAAATTTAAACATGTTAGTTTCGTGTTTTCGAAACCAGGATTATTGACGTGTTTTTCTTTCGACTTGCCAAGTTTCAGCATAAATTTGCATACTTTATCTGTAGCCATTGTTGAATTTTAATTTGCGAGTGGGAGGGTGATCGATAATTCGAGGTGTCCTTGCATTTCGATATCGTCTATTAGTGCGTAAACTAGCGCGAACTTCACGAAGATTATGAATCTTTTATGGTCAGAAATCAAGAGGATTTGAAGTCTGAAGTCCTTTAAAGGAATTCCCGGCGGTTTTTAACAAGAAGTGAAGAAACTTTCTACAAGCGTTCGAGATTGCAAAGAGGTTGTTTGTACCGTAACTTTTAAAGAGGAAGGTCAGTAATATTTCATATATTGATTGTTGGGAAGAAATTGAAACTTATTTGTCTCGCACTTTGTGGTTAGCAATTTATTAACTGTCAATTTGAAACTTATTTCAAACGATACGATATTGATGATGTATATTATTATTATGATAAAACTACCGGAGTGCATTTGCGTTCGAACTCGACGCGTGGCCGTTCACAATCTTAGATACACAGGTTTAATACCATAAAAATTTAAAAATTTTGGCGAGCTATGGTTTCCATTGTTTTCACTGTTTGTTTGACAAGAAATATATATATGTTGTTTTTATAGAGAACATACCTTTAAATATCGTGCTCTGTGGTGTATAAAAGTTTTCATTTTAAGCAGGTTGGCGCTACAGTAACGCTGGCCGTTCTTATATTTATTCTTTCTATAAACCAACAAAAGTTAACAGACGTATCTAACTTAATCTGCAAACTTATTCTTCGCCATTGTTGTGTTTAGAATTTACCTAAACGAATTTGGGAAAGTGTGTTTTGAGAATAACTTTGCATCTGAAAGTTTTCCCGTGCCAGGGCGATTTGACATTTTCCGGTGTAAAGCACCGGCCATAACTGATAAGTACTAATTGTCTAATATATATTGTAAGAGGTTAGAAGTTCGCACCACACAAACCACGTATTTTTATAAATGCACGATATACACTTTATTTTGCTGATATAAATACACTCTATTCCAAGGCGCAAATCAACGTCTACTCAAGATAGAGTCAAACCAGCTTCGTACAGCAACAGACAACAGGTAGAATTTTTAATTTGAAAATGACTCAATTAAATTTTGATTTTGATCTAAGAAATATTGAATTATATTTATCATTTCCTGATCGATATTGCGAGCAGAAAGCTTCAGTATATGATTACGGTTATGCAAAGCTAAGTCGTGCTATAGGATGATTTGAATCTCACTTAAAATTCCTTCAAACACAAATTCAGAAATAATACTTGTCAAGGCATTCAACGTAATTATTCTTTTTGATTGATATACATATATAGAATAGTTGCGTTTTTTGTTTCAAAACATTAGCATCTCGCTGACCTCAGTCGTACGTTATTTTCTAATTTGCATTTGGTTGCTAAGTAGATATGTTTGAAAGAAAAACATCCCACACGTTTTTACCTGCTTTGATACACAATTTTAGCAAATAAAAAAAGAATTTAGGTATTTCAAATATTTAACAGTTCGAAACTACCAGAAATCTGTCATATTTAAGTCACATGCCACTCAATTGTATTATGAATTACATCCATATTGAAATCACTGGAGTTTCCTGCAATTTTATCAGTCCAAACAACATGATTTCAGCATCAATCGCACTCTTTTGATCAACCAATCACAACTTGCAGAAAGGCTACTAGAATCAGAACCCAGGAATCAATGAATTATTATATTTGGCTCATAAAAAGTGATTTCAAAGACAAAATTAATTGGTAATTGAACTTTATGTCATGCATTTTTGGTCTGAAATCATGTTCGTGACTTCAAATTGAACTGGCGGTTTCTGCACTTGTTCCATTTTGAAATCATGTGAATGATTTTAGACCATATTAAGAAACCTGGTCCCAAGTGTCATCTTGAAGCTGGGGTCATGAACTCAAATTAGACATTTTGTTATAAGCTTAATAAATGATTCTTTCAATGTTTCAGGATTAACTTTAATAGTTGTCCTAGCTATTTGGTTGAGTAATTTATATAATAATTACAGAATGTATTACTTGTTGAACAAAATTTTACATTTTTGATTATCATATATGTAAAGCAAAGATGAATTCTTGTCATACTGATCACTTTTTACTTCAAAGGTTGTTTAGTGAGCACTAAGTTAATATTTGTACTTAAAAAACTTCTGGCAATTAAAACAAGTTAGAGAGGAATGCATGGTATGGAAATTGACAGAATTCAAAATATTGGCCCTTAGCTGTCAAATAAAACAATGTCCCAGGACACTTACAATTTTTTTGTTTTTCCCAGAACTGGAGCTTTCCCCAATGCCGGGTTTCAGTTACTTATTGGGGTATGACTAAAAAATTGAAGCTGCGGCTATAAAAGTTGTCATTATAGAAAGCCCCGGCTAATTTTTACTCTGAACACATATGTAACCCTCAATTACCCTGGTGAAAGTCTGTGAAGCTATGGTGAATATTCCTCAAAAGTCAAGAGTGCATCGGCGAAATTCGCTGTTCGCTGGCCCTTAACTGAAAACCTACCAATGCACTATTTCTTTATGTTTCAAGTCCAGCTTACATTCATCAAATGGTTAAATTTTGAAAGATAATTTGTATATTTCTAACAAATGTTGGTCTTCTTTCTTATATTAAGACTAAAAGTAGTTCTATTTCAGAGACCTGCAGTGTCTCAGTACGTAGTTTATGTGTTTTTGTTAAAAGTTTGAAGTGAATTTTTCAGTATTGCAGTTGATGTTTTTCCTGATTTAAACTCAAATGGTATTAAAAAATGCATTTTTCTAAAGTCACTGTGATTTTCATGATTGACTGGAAATTAAGAGCCAACTGCGAACCAGCCGAAGCTCATATTCTAAAGATCTGAAAATTTTGTAATAATTATTTTAAGTTTTTTTGCAAATATGTTTAATTTTAGTCATCAGTAGGCTTGGTTCTAATATCAAGTGTCAGTAGTGTCTGAAATTAATGTTCTCTAATTAATTCATGCTTGCAAAGTTATGGTGATTGCACATTTGCTAGCCAGGTAGAATTCTTGTTTATATTTATGAGCACAAAATTTGACAAAAAGTCTATGATACCAATGAAAACATTGTATAAGTAGTCTAAGACCTGTATTTCTACTATAAACCTCAAATTTTCATCCAACTAGCTCTTGCACTTACAATTAAAATTCAGTATTTTGTTGTACTTTGAGAATCATGTTTTGTTTGTTATTATTTTTTTTTCTCATTAAAACATATAATTTGCACTTTCTAATATGTGATTTCAATTAACATAATATGATTTAACACTAATATAATACATAATCACACAGCACTAAATACATGATTATTTCAGGTTATAATTCAGATCATCTGATGGTTGCATTCTATACAAGAGTCTGCATGATGAACAATACTGTTAACTTCTTATTTGCAATGTCAGCATGAAGAAGTATGTATTATCCTCAGGGCTTTACACTAACTTTTCAACACATTAGTCTTGCTGCTGGTGACAACCTAAATGTTACAAGCCAAAAATTGTTTTGTTAGCCAAGGGTTGACATTGGCTTGGTCATGTTTTGTGCTACTAACTTCATAAAAAAGAGTATCGATATATGCTACATGTTCAGTACATGCCAGTTTTCATGCCATACAATGAAAAGTAAACAGTGTTAGATTTGTATACATGCTGAACAGCAATTGCCCAGTTACATGATTCACCACTATTAAATTCCAAGATGTCTTCTTGAGAAAGACAGTAACGAAAGTCCATTTAAATTTGTATAGTAGCCATGGCGGCAAGTGGAAATCAAAAATGTACTGGCCAAAACTAAATTTCTACTAGTCTGTGGCTAGTTGGCTACTGTTAGTGTCAAGTCCTGATCCTGCTGGTTCTATGTGTTTTTATCTTTTGTGATTATTAATTTAACAACTAACCTAAGAGAAGGTCAGTGGTTTAAATAACAGATAAATTGAACTTCAGTAACTTGTACAATTAATTTGGTTGATAAAATATAAATTAACGTTTAATTTTCTTAGTATTGCACAAGATTACAGTATAGTTAAGTGCAGGTCATACTTTTTGAAAAAGACATGAGGGAAAAGATACAGATACTTCCAAGATAAAAAGACAGCAAGTACACAATAAAATTACTACAAATGCAGTACAGGTCCAGAAGTGACCTCTGAATATCATATTTTAAATATTAATTGTAGTTGATAATTAGTAATAAGGTGTAATACTTCATATACAGTAGCAGGACCAAAAGATTAAAGACAAGTTTCTTTTCAATAATGTCATGTGAATTATTGGTTTTGTGAGTTGTCATGATTTTTTTGACAAATTTTTTGTAGCTTGATTTTTCTTTTTTTAAAAAAAATTACCTTGATACATAGTGGTATATTATACTGTTTTAAGAAGACTTTTATAACATATTCTCCTTTATTCTCTTTTTTATTGATTAGCAATTCACTGTCAACTACGGTAAGATAACTCGATTTTAATAAATACTATAATTACCATTACCAAAGTTGCTGTCATAGTTATAAACTAAGGTAAAGTGGTTGAAATTACAGACTTGTTTAAAAAATGTATTAAAATGCTTATGGTAGTGTCACTTGAGATGGTTATAATTAATAATAGGTAAAACCAATTCACAGTAATTTTCTGTTTTTGAACAAACCAGACATTTTAGGCAAAAAATTAAAGGCAATCAGAAGGTGTAAAATACAAATAAAAGGTTTTTCAAACATATACCATCCAGTACAGTAGTAATGTCAGGGTTTTTATTGATACAAAAACAGTGAATATTAATCTTTATGCTGCTATTTAATATATTTAGAAGCTCTAAATCCAAGCCCAGTGATCAAACAGCTGGAGGAGGGGTGGAAATCCACAGTCCTACAGATAGTGGCATAGACACAAGAGATTTGGACGAGATCAATAAAGGTATTACTATTATTCTTTACTACTATTATAATTACAGACAATTATAATATTGCATTTAGCACTTGTAATTTCTGCAGTTTTTGTCAAGTGTTTACAGTGAACCTATTACATTGATATTATGTTGTCTTTGTATTTATATCTATATTGTACCATATTTGACTGGGTAAGCACCCATGCTTGAGTAAGTTCCCATCCCACTTTTCAAACAAAAGTTCTCAGATGGGGGTGTTTTTTAAATATATATAAATTCCCAGGCAAACAAGTACTTACTAAATACAACGAGAAAAATAGTACTCACGAATACAAAAATATGCTTTTTAAAAAGGTAAAAATAAAAAAAAAGCTGCACTTGAATGTTCTTCATGGCATAATATAAAATTATAGAAGAAATGGTGTGCTTACACAAGCTTCTTTTTCTCAGAAGAAAAAACTTCTGAGTCCCTAACAGGAATTGAACCCATGACCCTCTGATTACCGGTCAGTTCCATCTACAGTATAAGAACCAAGTTAAGTGACCCGTTCCCTACGCGAGTTCCTGCGATGGATTAGTGTCCCATCCAGGGGGAGTCAATGACTCTCATCCGCTTAACACTACAGAAACCGGGGATAAG
>JAOCPT020565182.1:0-10858 GCA_026546935.2 Palythoa grandiflora | reverse complement strand
TTACTTAAGAAACTCGAAAAATATGGAATAAGGGGAATTCCACTCAATTGGTTTACCAACTATCTGACCAACAGGCACTACTCAAAATATATAATACTTCGTAATTTATTCATAGCTAAAAAATCTCAAATATTTCATTAAAACTTTTGATAATGACGCAACTTTCTTGAACAAAATTTTTACAACCGACAATAAAACTTCAATTCATTCCACTGCAAAATATATAACAAACTGCATCTTATTACGTAAATCATAGCTACCACTTTAGTTTTATCTTACACATTTGTAGAGATATTTGCCTAATTTTAACTGACGATTGTAACAGTTTAAGCACTTAGATTAATTAAAGTTGTTATAGCTTTGGCAATGTACACTATAATGTAAACTGCCACAAAAGCTTGTTTGTACCTGTACCTGTACCATTATCAGTGCCAACGTCACTCTTCACTTTCACTATCACTGTCACTGTCAACGTCACTGTTCACTTTCACTGTCACTGTCAACGTCACTGTTCACTTTCACTATCACTATCAACGTCACTGTTCACTTTCACTATCACTGTCACTGTTCACTGTCAACGTCACTGTTCACTTTCACTATCACTGTCACTGTCAACGTCACTGTTCACTTTCACTATCAATTTCACTGTTCACTGTCAACGTCACTGTTCACTTTCGCTATCACTATCAACGTCACTGTTCACTTTCACTGTCACTGTCACTGTTCACTGTCAACGTCACTGTTCACTTTCACTATCACTGTCACTGACACTGTCAACGTCACTATTCACTTTCACTATCACTGTCCCTGACACTGTCAACGTCACTGTTCACTTTCACTATCACTATCAACGTCACTGTTCACTTTCACTGTCACTGTTCACTGTCAACGTCACTGTTCACTTTCACTGTCACTGTCACTGTCAACGTCACTATTCACTTTCACTATCACTGTCAACGTCACTGTTCACTTTCACTGTCACTGTCAACGTCACTGTTCACTTTCACTATCACTGTCAACGTCACTGTTCACTTTCACTCTCACTGTCAACGTGACTGTTCACTTTCACTGTCACTGTCAACGTCACTGTTCACTTTCACTGTCACTGTCAACGTCAATAGAGACTTTAAGATCCAACAACGCGGACGTGATGAAAGCCAACCGGAAGTAAAAATACTCCGAATGACTATTACTGCGCATGATCGTGACGTAGACAAGCCGCGTCCTTGCTCAAGACGAACGCGCTGAAGACCATTTTGACGTTCTTGGCAAACTGTGAATGAATGCCAATGAATTGGCATTTTTTCTTTGTATATCGAAAGCTTAATCATCCCAGCTGCATTTGTTTTTTTTTTCTCGTTTCCTTTCAGGCTCACCTGTACTTGCGAACAGCAAAAACATCATTTGCCATGGCCTCGAAGTCGAACTCCAAACCTCAGTGAGTAGATTTTTGCATTCTTCGTTAAGTGAATTAGCAACAGAAACTAAATTATTTGTATTAAAGCGATGTTTTTCCCGATTATTTCCTTCATCTCCAAGATTTTCGCAGCATGTTATAACATTTATTTAGAGTTCTTGGTTACTCGCACAACACTGCATTTGGCGGGAATTCAATTCACTCACTGTTTTCCGCAGAACTTTGTGCGAGATTTTAATTTAGTGGCTACGAAGACAGGAATTTTACGAAAACAACAAATTAAACAAGTTAGCGGAAACATATAAGCGAATACGTTTGCCAAATAAAAGCCTCTGTCGCTAGCTGTTAGCGGTTTATAATTGGACACACACTCCACTTGGCAAGCCGACATACAAGACTTAATTTGCGTTTGTAAATAATAGACTTTTTTTTGAGAAGTGAGTTTCACATGTAATACAACCACATAGGTTTGCTTTAATTTTCTCGTAGTGGTACATGTATGTTTGAACATATATCGCTTATTCTTTTTTGTAGGATTATGAACTGGACGGAGGAACACGATTCTGTTTTTTGCCGAGAAATAATTTTTATAAACCCATTTAGTGCAAAGAAGAAGTCTGTTCAGCGAAGTGCCTTGTGGCAAAGAGTGGCGGATACCCTAAACAGCATTAAAGATCCGGTTTTTTTTGTAGATAAACGCTCCGTTCGAGACCATATCGGAGTTTTGGTGCAGAGATTTAAAAGAAAAGAAAGCAAGGAATTGAAGGAAAGCGGTACGAGCCCTACGAAGACTGAATTAGATGAAGCCATAGAACAAATTATCGCCATGGAAGAGTCCGCCGATGAGCAACACGACCTGGAAGACGGTGAAAAAAGGGACAAGACTGAGGGAGACAGGCTGAAAGCAGAAGAGATGCGCAGGACTGCTATGGAGACATTAGGGAGAACGCAGAAGAGAAAATCTGAGGAGGGGCAAAGCAAAGCAAAAAAAAGCAGAAGAAGTGGGAGTGAAACGGTAGAGTTTCTTAAGTTAAAGGCGGAGCAAGACATGGATATTAAGAAGCAAGAATTAGAATTGAGAAAACAGGAGCAAGAGCAGATGACTGAAGCACAAAATCAGCAAAGGGATATGTTCAAACAAATGATAAAACAACAACAGGAACAACAGAAGCAAATGCACGACATGCAATCCTTACTAATGCTCCAGCAGCAAAACCAAACTACAGCATTGATGAAGATTATTGAAACACTTGTTCCAAAATAAACAAACTCTTTTTTTGATCGCCTGGTGCATGTTGCTTCAGGTCTCGGTTGACGTTGTTGTTAAATAAAATTGAACAAGTTGGGCTGGGCGTCAATCGAAATGCAACCAGTACTGTTATCTGTAACCTTGTTAGATGTTTAAATTCAAGATTGGAGTTTTAATAGACTTTATTTCGACAAGTTTCGAAGGTTAGAAATTTGCATTTCTCATTAATGGTTTACTTGATGCTGATGGCCACAATAAAGCCAAGTTATCGTTGGTTAAATATTGTTTGACATTAATTTATACGATTTTTGGTATCTTCCCATATTATAGTAGAAAAGTTTGTTGGGTGGTTAAAGTGTGTTGGGTGGTTACAAAACTGTATGATCAGGAAAAATAATCCTCCAGAGAGGGTGGGTCTAGGTTAAAAAACTGGGATGTTGAATTACCGTACAAGCATGTCAAAATATTTTGAAGGATTGCACAGACAATGTACATTTTGCCTACTTGGCTAAGCCCTATCTTCAAATTCTTTTTGAAATCGAGAAACTTAAAATAATTCACAATATCAGCAAAAAGCCATTCAACGGAACAGCGAACTGCACTCATGGAACGGTTGAAAGCCTGCTGTTGGGGAGTCAGTAATCGCTGCCGGAAAGGTCCCTGTAGATGCATCCGAAAGGGGTATGCTGGATCCCCATAAATACACATTGTTTGGCCTCTTGTAGAGACAGCATGCACCCGGAGACTGGTGTAAAGGCCTGATTGCGCCAACATTGCTGCATCATGCTTCCTTCCTTCTGTTTAAACAAAATAAGAAAGCATCGTTGATGTGCATATTTGTTTACTGACAGAGAATGATGGCAAGGGGAAAATGGGCTGTAGTGGGTGAGGTTGAGGGCGGGTTTTTTGCAATAAGCGTAGCAATTGCGGAGAGACATAGAAAGAGTAAGTAACGAAAACAATTTTAAGTACAGTAAAAATCCACATATAAGAACCTAATGATTTAAGAACCTTCAGGCTGATTTTTGACATTTTAATTTATACCAAAAATTATAAACCTGTTCAGCCTGAAAAAAAATCTATTTTCTTATACAAAAAAATCACCCCAATTCTAACAATCGAAATTGTGGCCTTTAAAAAACATTGGATGAAAAAATCATGTATTTAAGTTTCTTAGATATGCATTTTGCCTTTTTCACTTTCACTAGGAATTTGTTTTTCATAAAGATTCAGTTTAATATAGAAACTACAAATATAAATATATGTGTTTCTATCCATTATTTATATATGTATATTTTTACAATAAAATATAGAATTACAGTGTGAGGGTAATCAAGTCTAAAAAATTGATTGTTTTTTTACACCAAGTCTAACTCCCAGTGAAAAAAATATACATCCTATACTGTACTACTGTATTTAAAATATGTAGCAATGCAAAATACTTGAGTGTGTTGAATATACATCAATTACGTTTGGTAATTTGGATTTTGACAAAATAAATGCACATGTTTCACTTGTCAAATATGAAAGAGCATTCTGTATTAATTTAATATTTCTATAAATTATTGAAATTACATTTTATTTCTAATTTTTGAATTTTTATTTACTTTTTTATTCCTTGAACTTCATTTCGGTCTTTATTCTACAGTACAATATCTATACAGTATTTTTTTTATTCCTTCAATTTTCTGTAGTTATCCAATTATTTAATATATTAATATTTTCTTTTATTTATGTTTAATGTACATAATATACATACATAGTCTAAAATGTTTTGTTTTGTATGTTACTGCCTAGCAAAAAAGTTAAGCAATTCAATTATTTAATATACTAGTGCCAAATTATTATATTAGTACAATGTAATTTCTGCGAACGGTTATGCTACAAAAGATTTTTGAAAATAAGAACCTATTAAGAACCTAATCAGTTTGACTTGTGAATAAATAAACTAAATCTAAGAACCTATTCAGCCTGACGTCGAAAATTGAAGGTTCTTATATGCGGTGTTTTACTGTATTCATATATACTAGGTTGGTTTGTATGGTACTGAAGTGAAATGGAGGCTTGCAAGCCAAAAACGTATTGTTAAATTGTTAGCAATATGACTTACCTACTGGACCGTACAAGTGTGCAACTAACCCATTTGGTAGGACCAGGGACTGAAACTTCAACCCATGTACGCGTTTGTGCCCGTTGTAGAGCAGTCGTTGGTTTTCCCCAGGTCGAGTAATTGGGCGCACAGTCCCATCGACGAAACCAAAACAATTGCTTAGCGGCGCCCCTTTGTTAAAAACAACTTCCGCGTACTTTTCCAGCTCCAGCGGATTTAAAATGGTTTGGTTCCATTGCGTGATTCTGTGGCTATGATGTGCATAAATCCAGTCTGTTACGGTGTTGCATATCATACAAAGTTCTGGTACCGGCCTTCCAAAAATGGGTATCATGTCGGAGTATCGACAAGGAAAGGCATATCGCTTTAAAAGTATACAAAGACCTTCTTTTCCTTCGCAAACCGTTCCTTGGTCGCATACGAAGCATTGCGGAATTTGAAGAACATCTTCTACCAGAGGAATGTGGTGCTTTTCGACCCTGAAGTTTGCCCTACACTCAGCTTCACTTTGGCTCTCCAGATCGAACGGCGGGTAGTTGTAGTAAGGGAAATCTAGGTTGTTTGAACTGTTTTCTTCGAAAAGCAAAGCAAATTCTTCATCCGTAACGACACCAGAGGCATGGCTAATAAGCAAAATTTCTCTGGTTTCTTTAAAAGTCGCCATTTACATTAAAAACACTTCATATAATCATCAGCTTCTGCACTTCGGACTGGGACAACAAAATTCGATACTTTTTATTTGTATTAGTGAGTGGCCGCGTCACTAAATCCCGCCATCTTAACTTATTTTTCCCGCCACGAACACGGCGTCCTCGACACAGGCCCCACGCGGCTACGGTGTTTCTAATGGCGTCCGCGTTGTTGGATCTTAAAGTCTCTAATAAGTTAACATTACTTCACTTAAGTCGGATTAGCTGGTGAGGTTAAACGGTTCCACCGATCTGTGGAAGAACTTCCAACATAAGGTCTTAGCTTGTTAACCCTTTAAGGTCCAAACACAACAAATGACGTATTGGTAAATTCTCCCAACCAAGCACTATACTTTCCATATTAACTGTTTGGGAGAATTTTGCTTTTTGCAAATTATTCCATTCCTGTTTTGTTTGAATTACGCATGGAGAAGTTAGATATTGATAAATTGCTTGAGGATGAAATGCAGTAGGTACTACTGCGTTTATTTTTTTAGCTAATGGAGAGTTATAGCAATGGTTAGGGAATCAGGATTTCAAGGCGTAAACAACAGAAATTTTGCTATCGATTCTCGATCATCTCAAGTTCGTCAGGTGCATTTATGCTATCGTGAAAAGGTCACTCATAATCCTCTTATTCGGCTACCAATAAGAAACGTAATAAATATAGCTGTGATCGCTTTGAATTTGACTGCTCGGCTACATTCCTTTGTCGTTACGCTTCCATACTTTGCAGTTCTTAGCAGCATTGTGGTATTTGTTTTAATTATTATATTAGTTTTGTACCATTTAGTCAAGATATATCTGTATATACAAACTTGGAGGATTGAAATAAATGTGCTCTTATTCTAATTAAGTCATTGCAAAGTTAACATAGCTCCAGTACTCACCGCTGGTCGATCTCGACGTGCCAAGTTTATGATATTTAAAACCAAATAATTTGCAATATCAGATCCCCGACCCAGCATCTTACTTACTCCACGAGCTCACCAGAGTGCCTTTGATTACTTAATGCAGGATCTGACAAAACCTGTCTGGAACTGCTTTCAGCTCCTAAACTAAGGGATTTCTGATTCGTTTACCTTTGGTTCATTCAACCATCTGGGAGACTTTTGTTGACTATCAAAATTTCTAGCACTAGTAACCATTTTCTCATCTCCCGGAAGTGCTCCAGTTGTTGTAGAAGATTGTCTTGTCACATGACCATCGTTAATGTACACCAAAGCATTGGCAAAAAGGGCATCGGGTAAACCAAACGCCTGCTCCACTTTAATCGCAACACCCTGAACACAAACACACAATAGAATAAGTATCAATAAATACCAGTCTAGCAGAATCTCAAGACCTACGATGGCCGCTCTTTTACCCTTGCTGGGCCTTTCTTGCAGAACAAACTTCTTCATTAACTCAGAAAATCCTGCTCGCTTTCTTCTTTTAAATCTAGCCTTAACACATTTCTTTTTAAACAAGCATATAGCCAATAGCTTCTTATTTTATTTCATTTTTTAGATTAGGTTTTCCAAAATACCTTTTGTAAAGCGCCATTGATCCGTAAAGAAATAAAGGATAGTACAACTAATTTTTGTAACATAATTGTGGTAAGTTTGATCTCATTTGTCGACTGTTAGTAGAGGACTTAGTCTAAATTTGCCTAAAGTGCAAGTCTAGTGAACAACAAAGAAATACAACACGAAACAAAAGGACACCTACCATGTTTTGGTCGTATGTCACAGCTCTAGTAAGGTTAATAGGTGTGGCTGGTTCCCCTCGCAGTCTGTGTTTAGCAAGTCTGTCCTTGTACCACGTCACCAACGCAGCATCTGTTTCAGTTGGTATATCTAAACATAGATAAGGTATTTAAACTAGCTGACCTGCACACATCGACTCTCTCCATAGGAGGCGGCTTATAAATATGGACTTGGTTAAGCAATAAAGTGGGACATTCACTTACGTTTCTTGGAAACTTTTGTTTAAGCACATAACTTGAGGTTTCATCTGACTTTTCTCAGCAATAAATTAGTGAGTACAAAATAATGATGGCATTAAATATTATGTACTGCCAATCAGTTGCTAACCTTGTTCACGATGTTGTCAATAGTAAATGTCCAATTAATCTACGTGAAATGTTCGTATCAGTTAGACATAGGCATAAATATAACACTCGTTCTTCGTATGCTGACAAATTATATACTCAGCCAGCACGACTCAACATTCAACTTAACTCTTTTTCTAGGGTTGGTGATAGACTATGGAAGTCAATTCCATTTTCTACTAGGAAAAGCTCCAAATATACATTTAAGGAAAAGATTAAAAATGCACTCTTTTCAATGTTACATAATTAGGAGAGCTATTTTGGAAACGAGAGAGCTATACAGATTTTTCCTGGTTATGTGTCTTAAATGATTGCAATTTTACTTATAACCACTCATTATATTAAAAAAACCTGCAACACCTTTTCCTTTTTTCAATTATTTATTCTTCAAATGTACCTCCCACCCTATGAATTAATTAGTTAATAAATTAAGATTTATACTTAGTTGTGCGCTAGTCATATTTTATACTTATTTTCTCAGTTTCCCTTTATAACAAACCAATTGTAATCCATTGGCCTGCCTAGACTAGATATAACTATTTGCAGACCAATGGAATATAACCAACTTGTAATGCATATAAGAGAATTAAAGATTGATTGATTGATTGATTAAAGATTGATTGATTGATTGGCATATCAAATTTTACGCAAAACTAGCATTTGTAGCATTGCATTTTGGGATTGTTTGAGTAACTAGACCCAGTCCTTTTTCAGATTCTGGAGGGGCGAATATACATTGGCTGTGTCAAGTATTCAGAGTCAACGTCGCCCAATTTTTCTTTTAATCTAGAGTGACATGGCATGACATAGTCAGGTCAAGCATTAAAACACTACAGCCTTTCAAGAATAAATAATACAAGATCGCTCGCAAACCTTAACACTCTCCATTATACTAATATTTTTTGGTTGATTGGTATATGTGTCCCAGACTTACCTTCACCCTCCTCTCCTTCTCTGACATCATAAATAGCTTCCCTTACAGTTGGAGGATAAATATGAACATTGCAGAAGTGTTTGTACACTCGAGTTTCGGACTCAGATGGTTTGCAGTTGTCACTTTGGTAGTATCCACTCTCGTATCCTGGTGGTTTAACAAACTCCTAAGGAAGAAAGGAAAGTATTGTATAGATTAATAGGTTATGAACAAGCCATCTACATCTAATGAATAATAGTAATAATAATAATAATAATAATAATAATAATAATTAAATGATGTTAATGATTGCGACGATGTTGAAATAGAAAATGTGGTGACGTTGGTAGTTGTTCCCTTGCATATGAAGAGCAAAGTTCCTCCAAAAAATGATGATATATAATATCAACTTTATTTATTATTTTTCATTAAAACAAGTTTGGTTAGCCAGCTAAGGAAAGGAAACGTTCAAAGTTTTGCTGCAGAAATATAAATGTCACTTACGATGCGTAATAATTATCTTGTTTTTAACACCTCTCTTTTCTACTTTAATAGCCGAATTGCTGTTCTATTGGTCTAAGTCATTAGAAAGAGGCAGAATTAACATTTTGTTAATAAATTCTCATCCTACTGAGATTTTTGGGCGTTATTCGACAACTTACGATTACTAATACGTTCCTAATGTAGAAGAGATCATCTGCACATAAATTATACACATACTTGAGAATGTGGGCACAGTCGAACTAGAATTGAAGTACATGGTACATTACACAGCTCAGCAAAGGCTTCTTCACTAGGAGGCACAGAAGATGATGGAAGAGCATGCTTCAGTCGCAACTGATAGCCACCGACACGTATCTGTACCTAAGGAATAAAATGATTCAGAATTGATAAGATAATCTGAATTCCAAACTAATATCCAAAATGTGGTAAGGGATTTCCACACACTAAAAATCAATTACAAAACCCATGAGATTTCCATTTTTAGTGGCAATGGATTTTCTTTGAGTCATAAAACACGTAGTTCTTTGAAATTGAAAGCCTTAAAGGCCCTTTTATACGAGGCAATATTGTCAGCAACTTGCAACGCAATGCCACTGTGAAGCAAGTTACAGAGAAAATCTCATGTGTAACGTCCCTCTTTGCAACTGGCTGTGCAAAGAAAATTGCAAATCAAGTGGCAAAAAAAGTTGAACGATCATTTTCTGTTTGCAACGTTGCGAAGCCAGTTGCAGCATGTACTGGGCAACCTGCTTCGTGACGCAAATGCCTTTAACGGCAAAAACTCGTGTTGTATCTCATTTTATTGCACGTGAAATTGAATTGCATTGCGAGTTGTGGAAAAAATTGCCCACGTTTAACATCTTACTAGCAACTTGCAATTTTTTGTTATCATCAGCATTGCATTACAAGTTGCTGGAAAAATTGCCTCGTGTGGCATGGCCTTTATCGGATAACTTTCATAAGTTTAGGAAATATCCAACTTGTAATTCTGGGTGTTACACAAACTGCCATCTGTGACTTGTTTTGATGTACTGGTATCCTAGCAACCAAGGAGATATCAATTCAGTCTTCCTGAATGCAAAGAGGTCTTATTGCTTTGAGCTTTCACTTCTAAGTTAATGATCAGTGCCTAATTTCTCCTTGTAGATGGGGAATTACCTTTTGTAAAATAATCCTAATCACTCATTACAAACATGGTGTGTTCACGAGAAACCTCAAGTACAACACAAAAAAAAACAAAAAAAATATCCAAAACCGATAATCACTACAAACACAGCTGCAAACTCGCATTACTAATTATCAAAGCTATCACTGCACCATTACTAATATCGTTAACCCAGGGGCGGGTTGTTCAAATGCCGATTAGCTCTAATCCTGGGTTAAAATTTAACTGGCTATTTTGTTTCAGTGCATTATGGCTGATAGTTTAAACTCAAACTTCACCTGACAAAAGGTTTATTAACACATAGTGACTCTGTAAAGAAAAAAATTAACTTTCACAAGTAGGCCCTCAAAATTCTGCTTTTTAATTTTTCACTAATCCAGGATTAAGCTAATCGATGTTTGAACAACCGGGCCCAGGAATTGAACGTAATGTATAAATAAAGAACTGAAAAAAAGCTTTTAGCGAAATTGTCTGCGGCCTGCGTCAGCGTTATACTTATAGAAAGTAATAATTGTTTTGAAAAATGTCAGTATGTGTTTTATTGTATATTCGAGTCAACAGACAAAACATTTCCCTGAGGAAATCTCCGCTTTGATTATCGTCTTGACCATGCAGTTATAAAACCTCAATTTTTGTGAGATAATATAAACTAATTGCGATTTTGAGACGCCAACACCACAAAATATTGACGGCTAGTTGGGAGAAAATATATTCCGTAT
>JAOCPT020565110.1:0-10860 GCA_026546935.2 Palythoa grandiflora | reverse complement strand
GGTTGGTTGGGCGTATTCTACACGTGTTCACCTAATCAGTTGTAGAATATGCCTCCTCCCAAAAAACATTTTATGAAAACCTTCGATAAAATCGATTAACAAACAAAGTAAGCTATAACGCTGTTAACATTTCAAATAAAAGAGTAAATCATTGAATAAAATATCGGGAAGTAAATCTCCGTAATAAACGATGTACCGTCTATATTTTCATGCTCTAGTGTGGTAATATCGAAGTAAGTATTTGATGATAATCAAAGGCATCCTGTGGCAAGCTCGTGGAGTAATTAATATAGGTTGAGACTTGGTTCTGATATTGCAAATTCTGTGGTTTTAAATTCCATAAACTTGGCTTATCGAGATCGACTATCTGTGAGCACTGGCGCTTTTTTAAGTTCACAGTGACATAATTCGAATATGTACGCATTTATTTCAATCCTCCAAGTTTGTATATGCAGATATATCGTGACTAAATGGTACAAAAATGATATAGTAATCAAAACAAATACCACAGTGCTGCTAAACACTGCAAAGTATGGGAGCGTAACGACAAAGGAATGCAACCGAGCAGTCTGGTAAACAAGGTCAAAGCGATCACACCCATAGTTACTACATTTCTTATTGGTAGCCAAATAAGTGCATTATGAACGACCTTTCAACGATCGCATGAATGCGCCTGACGAACTTAAAACGATCGAGAATCGACAGCAGATTTTGTATTGTTTACGCCATAAAATCCTGTCCACCCGAGCTAAAAATCAATAGGACGGCAAAATGGGACTGTTTCAAAAAGTTAACGAATTATGAAAATTCTCCTAGGATTAAGCAATTCTCAATTGAAATTATAAAACAATTGAGATAGTACCTAAGCTCTGACTTGTCAACAACTTTGTGCTTTCATAGAGCTATAAAGCACGAAAATAACTTTTGGCTGTCTCCAATTTGCAGTTTTATGAAAGAAATAAAACTATATGCGCGTCGCATATCGTCTCTCTCTTTGCTAAATCGGAAAATAAAAATTTTATAAAATTAATGTCAGAACATTTACTTTAAGGTTAAAAATGAGATGTTCTTTAGAAAAACAGTGCTTTACCAATACTTCTAAAACATGTTTTTGATGTTCTTTTAACAGATTTTGGCTTAGTTGTATTTTTAATTACATGTTAAATACACGGTTCCACCATGAGCTTTTTTGCTCTCAAACTTGACAGGTTTAAAAATAGTTTTTGGTGTTTAAATAAAGTAACTGTGTTGTTGCATTACAATTGTATCAGTGACTCAGTGTACTGCATTATAGTACTACTAAAATTTAGTGCCAGTTAACTCGCCAATAATATCAAGAAAAAGATTTTAAAATTTTCCGGTTCAGCTCTTGGTTTCATTAAATAGTAGTAGCAACAGTAACAACTGTAGCAGAGCCATCAGAAGCAGAAGTATTGTTAGTATTAGTACTAGCATTAGCATTAGCATCAGCATTAGCATTAGTATAAGTATTACTATAAGTATTAGTATTAGTATTAATATTAGTATTAGTATTAGTATTAGTACTAATATTAGTACAAGTATTAGTACTAGTATTATTATTATTATTATTATTATTATTATTATTATTATTATTATTATTATTATTTGTGTGACCTTCTTTTTCCGCCAAAGTTGACTCAGCTTTCCATCCTCAAGAGGTCGGTGAAATGAGTACCAGCTTCTGCTGGGGGCTAACCTGCGATAGATTAGCGTCTCTCTTAGTATTAGTATTATTATTAGTCATTGACTCCAGGGGGAGTCAATGACTCTCACCTTAACACTACAGAAAGCAAAGATAAGCACCGGCTCCAATGGGCGACTTGGGCTCGTAAAAGGATTTAGCTTCAGTATTGGTATTGGTATTATTATTATTATTATTATTACTAGTAGTAGTAGTAGTTGTGGTAGTAGTAGTAGTCAGTAGTAGTAGTAGTACTACTACTATTACTAATATTAATACTAATTGTAATAATAATAGTAATTATAGTGAAAACAGCAAAAGTAACAATAGAAATACTAGTACTAACAGTAGTCGAAGTAACTGTAATTTTGTATCTTCACTGTTTTTTATGGGCAATGGTTTGAGTAACGGGGCAGCTAGGATAAAATTAAACTGATGAACCAAAAACGAAAAATACACGTAAGCAGGAACTCCCCGCTGATTTCTCTCGTAAAACATACCTCACTTTTCCTACAAATTTTAAGGTTCAGAAAGTTTAGCAGATGTCCTGGGTCACTTGGATGGAGTTCCTGATGTTTTAACGTAGAACTACCACTCGCAATCTTGATTTGAAAAAACACAGCAATGGTTTGCGCTTCTTATTTGGTCGTTGTTTTTCATTATAATACGAAACAACATCTGTTATTTTGACGCAAACTCCCTACAGCGCCTTATCCATTAACTTTTTTGTCTACTTGCTGTGACGCTTCAGAATGCAATCGCGTGACGCAAATCCTGTTTATAATTGACAATGATTAGTGCGAAGCAAACACGAGAAAAGGGAAATAACTGACAAACAATATTTAAATCTATCGTGAGGTACTATTCTGTCACCACCTGGGATGGGACTCGGTATGAAAAGTTTGGTATCAATTCGTTTTTGTTATACTCTACAGTAAAATGTAAAATCCGAGCTAATTAATGTATTTTTCAATAAGAAGAATATCAATTAGTAAACCAACCAATAAATCAATATGTTTGCCATTTCTTTTATAGAATATATATATGCGAAATCTCAATCGTTGTTTTAAGTCAGACTGTCAGGCTCACGTATATCTGATTTTAAAATTCATCTCGATAGCTGTATGCGAGATAGGTCACAATTGATAAGTGTGAAAAGTTCTGGTAGATTTTTATCATTATGTTGAAGTTATGGCAAAATTACTATTCAAAATTCATCTTGTTGCTGTATTTTTTACTCGATTATAAACACTTGAACAACTTTCCAAGAAAAGGAAGAGTCTACCAGATCCCTTAATATAAGCCATTACAAAAAACTTCCGACTCTATTGCCTAAGTACGTTCAAGTCAAGTGTTTCAATTCAAACACTGTTTTTGAGCGATATTCAAATGCTAAAAGCTAAAATCACTAATAAAAGCATCTGCTGAACAACATGTTTACCAGAAAAAAACCTCTAGACTACGTTGTAAATAAATAACTTTAAAAAGGGTGACTCATTCCTAAAAAAACACTTGAAACATTAGTAAGCTGAGGTGATGCATCGGATTTGACAACAGATATTAAATTTAGTTATTACACACATTCACTTTTAGCATCGACTCTGAATTGTTTGCCGGTTTATCTCTAAACTTGATTCTTACAAGACACAGCGTTGGTAATTCAAACATACATGAAAAAAATGGTACTTTAGTTATACCTTGTTAAAAATACGTTTTTGTTGTTTGAAAAACTGAATTTTGGGGGTAGAGATGTATATGTATATAAAAAAATCAATATTAAAAACGGCAAACACCTCAGTGAAGTTGTCTTGATTCTCTATGATGAAATAATCAGTGTCATAATCAGTCATAAAGTGCCAATCTTAAAGAAAATAATGCTCGAAGAGCAGTTTTCCTGTTTGCAATCTTTTTAAAAAGAAAAAAGACTGTCAACAAACCGTTTCTTGTGAAAAGCGGAAAATTCGATGGTTATAGGATAAATGTTCTTCACTTCGTATACGCAAATCAATTTATTTGTAAATCTAAGTCTTTTTTAAGTTTTCATTCTTAATAACAGAGAAAAGCAGTTTATAATTTGTACCCTCAACCAGCACTTAATGTATAAAACAAAACAAAAAAACTTGATATAATAAATTATAGGAAATGCAATTTTTAATATCGAGTGAATTTCGTTTCGCAAGGTGATCTTTGATAAACAAATTTTTAACCTTGGGAAAACACAAGGTGGCCCAAGAACCAAAAACACATCCGAATTCTCGCAGAAAATTTCTTTCTGTCGATCAAGTGTTCAGTCTAAGTTGGCTAGAAATGTCTTATGATATTCCTTTGAACGAACTGTAACGCTAATTTTGAAACAAGTACGAATTTCATTTTCTCGTATTGTTGTTGTTTTCGGTTTGTTTTGATGTTATTTTGTTAAATTTTACCCCTCCACCGCAACGAATATCTCATGGTTTTAGTAAGTAACAGTTTGACAAAGGCGTAAAATATATCTAACAAGGAACGAACGCATTTGGCGGGAAAAACTTACCACGATCAACACTCTGAGTGAGTTGAGCGTCAAAAAGCCCTTCCCGCCTTCGAGGTGTGAGAGTCGGCAAAAAAACAAGATAATTAGTTCGATTGATTTCCTGCCTCGATGGTTTATGCAAATTTTCAGGATATTTACACGTAACATGGATTCAGTTCCCGTGAATGAAAAACATCTATTACCGCTTGCAATCTTTTTTGTTTTTGCTTTGAATAAGTCTGACGACGATAAAAAAAAGTCGCATAAAGTTCAGGTGCTTAATACAGTAATTAGATCAGAAGAAATTTTCACAGACACAAACGAACGACGAAAAAAAGGAATTTATTCAGGTCGGTTAATGTAAACACGGTCTAGGAAAATTGTTTTGATTGAGGAAGCTCTACTTCGAAGAAACCTCAAGTAAGAACAAACAACCGCTTTCGCACAATATGAAATTTAATTTTCAAAGCAAAAGTATTGACTCTATTTTGAAGTGCACATTCTCAAGTACAGCACTATTTTTGGAAACTGAACCAAAGCGCTTTTTGATAGTACCGTTTCAAAAAGTCATCATTCTTGTTTTAATTAAATAGATTTTATTTACTATCGATATAAAAACAAGTAGCTTCAAATCTCATTGTTAATTTACTGTATGAATATAAACCTCTCACAAAAGATATCTTTTTTCACATTCGGTATGTAATATTTGATAGTTCATATATGTCTCAAAAATGTTGTTTTTCAGTTCAAAAAAATAGAAGCAACTTATTTAAAACTAAAATTACGATTACTAACGGCAACACACAGCATATCTGTAATTTGAAATATTTAAATAGGGAAAAAAAAAATTTTGTTTTTATATATAACAAGGACTATAATTTATATGTAATCTTCTATGAAACACTTACAGTTTACATATGAGTTTTTTCCAAGCCTGTATCAAGTAGCCCAACACAGCCTTCAGTTGCCTTCACTCGGTTACACGTATGATTCAGTGCAGGTGTGGAGATAAAATAAGCGCTTCAACGTCTTGTTTTTCTGCTCGTCCGGTCATCTGTTAACATATATATCTTATTACGCTATTCTGGAATCACGATGTTTCCATTTTTGTATCTGGTAACAATAAACTTTTAATAACGAAATTCTAATTAAAATCGTAAAGCTATTTTCGACCTTCATATTGAAATGAAATGAAAATGTTATTCATATTCAGTCGAGCATTTATTGGATGACGCCAAGAGTTCATTACTGTTCTAAAAATGAAGAGAATAACAAACACTTCTTCAAATCATTGTCTGGGTTGTAAAATTTTCATTAAAATACAGGCTTTTTTTTATAAGAACCAATAAATTTTGCCGAGGCCTATTGTTCTTAGTTTTTTGGCGACTTCAGCCCTCTCTTTGTTCTTAACTTGTTCTTATTTCTGTGAGCAGTTTTTAGGGAAGGCGGAAAAAAACAAAATAAAACACAGTATTGGAAAATGAAACGCCACGCCGTAGTGTACAGCTGAATTTAGAGGCGAACTACCTTCATTGTTTGTTGAGAAGCGAATCTTTTTATATTTTATGGTGTATCGCTACACTTTAGTCAATTTTCAACCATAAAAACTTTCCTAGTTATCAAGCCTCAGCCTGAGTTTGTCCTCAAATTGTTCAGTCTTAAATTTTGGCAAATTTGAGCGTCGTTCTTGTAAAGTTGTTCTTATAAAAAACCGCGTGTAACACAGAACAACAAATTTAAAGTTTATTTATTAAACAGTTCGTTCTCAATGTTAGTATTTTAGCCTTATTTTTAAAATTGACCACGATAGTTCAGGGAAACCAAACACAACAGCATTTCTTTTACATTTAAAAAAAAAAAACTAAAGTAAAGATCTTTCATATTAATATTATTAACTCAGTAAATATTATAAGAAACAATTTGAATTTATGATTTATTGTCCAAAAACGTTAGTTGTTATATTTTCTTAACAAAGAAATAAGAAGATAAAAGAGTTCTAAAAACGCCATTATACACATTTCTAAACATTTTTGTCATTTTTCTCTAAATATAAGTAATTCCATCTGGCGACCTTTGGGAATGCAAATATAGGCTTGTTGTTGATGTTGTTGTTGTTGTAAGGTTTACTTCCGGTCAAACGCTGATAGCACATCCTGTTGTTCATCGCTGAATCAGTGAATTGAAGGAGAATTTGGTACGCTCATGGGCCAGCTACATTGAATCGGGAACTGGCCGGCCGTATGTACATAGGTCAACCTTTGTTATCAACGCGTGAGCCTTTTCATGGAATCATGGCCTTCTGGGTGAAAGAAGGAGATCTTCTTAATCGCTGCCAGTGGCAATAATTCTGTATGTCATCAGTGAAGCAAAAAAAAACAAAACATATACTTAAGTCATAATGAAGCGCCATGCCACATACACGCTATTTTTTACGAGAACCAGTAAATTTGCCAAGGCTTTTAATTTTAACAAATTCAGCCTTCATTTTTTCTTAATTTTTTTAAATTTCTGTGTGGAGTCTTCAGTTGAAGAAAAAAAACCGAAAAACAAGGTGTTAGAAAATCAAACACTTCCCACCACAAATGTCTCAGTGTAGGGCCGAATCCTTCATTATTTGCAAAGTTAAATAACGAGTTTTACTCTATTTTCTACCAGAAAACCTTCCCTAGTTCAGTATCGAGTATCGGCCTGAGTTTGTTTTTAATATGTTCTCATATAAATTTTGGACAATTGAGCCTTGTTGCTAGTCCGTAATAATAGAGTTGATCTCAAAAACAAGTGCGTCGTGTCTAAAACTGAGCTAGTCAACAAAAGTAAAGGATTTAAAAAATCGATGCCGCTATGGCGGTATATTCTACGATTAAGAAAAATGGAGAGTAAGTTCGACGATTTACGCCGACTTCGTTGGACAAAATTTTGGCATCCTTGATGGAAATTATGATTGCCGAGCAAGTCCTGAAACGTCAGCTTGGCAAGTTTGCACTGACACTTAAATTAAGGCGATGTACATTAATTACAGTCATAAGTAAGTCTTTATTCTTTTTATGGGAGCTTCAGGTCAATAGCGTGGTATAATTAATACAGCACGCCTACACAACAATCAGAGAAAGTATACCGTTTGCCATTATCAATCGGAACACTAGTAAAAACATGATGAAATTTGTTTTAAAGGTTTTTGCCGAAGGACATATACCATGGTTATCAAATTTGATGCACGTTTTACTAAACTTGAACATGAGAAATTCAATTCCATGATCCTCACGCGACTAAAATTTAAATTTCAATCATTTTAACCTGCAAGGGTTGACTGGCTAACGGACCGATTTCGGTTTTCTTCTGGTGTTTACGTTTTCTTTCACTTGAATAAACTTGTCCGTAAATTGCTGTCGTTGCAAGATATGAATCTCTCTATCATTGCAAAATATTATTCAAAGTTTTCCAACATTTGTGTTTGTGTTATAACAAATTTTAAAGAGCCCGAACACTGGGACAGATATCTAACTGATCTGCCAAGTGCACGCAAAGACGGCAGTTGATCGCTGATTGGCTGACAAGTAATATTCACACAACACCCTCGGATTATCAGATTTTTACGTGTTTTTATATGCGCTATTTCTCAGTGGCAGAAAGCTCTGTAAGACAAGGCGGTTAATAAACACCGCTATTATTTCTAGTCAATAAAAAAATTCATATCTTCAAAGATAAAAGAATACCTTCATTGATCGTTCCTCTACATATGATTAAAAAATTTTTTGAAATTAACTTTCAGTACTACTTTTTTATAAATATTTGTTTGATATTAAAAAAAATCATAACATGCATTTGGAGATTATTCAAATTTCATCTTCTCGTATTAAAAATCCCACTCGTTTGCAGCGCTAATAACGTGGGAAATCTTTTTGTCCTTTGTCACCGAGTTCTTGATTAGAGTAAATACGTTTTGTATAAAGCTGAACTTTTTATTATTAATTTTAGACCTTAAACTTTCATCATAAGAGAATCATTTTTTTTCAGATTGATTTTATACGCTGGATTAAATCTAGAATTAAGGCATGTCTCTTACTGTTTACGCTTGCTCTATGCTGATGGGAAAAACTTTTAGAATCATGCGCAATACAACTGTCACGGACACCTGTGGCCCCAACAAAACAGTTGAAAAACCACACTTCGTATGAAAAACATCAAAACGGAAAAAAAGGAAGTCTATAGCCCGCGGACATCGAGACCCATGTGACTCAATAAAACAGTGAGATATACACACTGCGCGTGATTGTGGCAAAATTTTATTCACTGTTGTTCATGTTAGAGGCTATTACTATTAGAACTACTTTATAAGAACAACGAGGCTCAAACTGGCTAGAATTTAAGAACACTTTAAGAACTGAACATATTCAGGCCAAGGCTCGATAACTAGGACTATTTTTTTTGTAGAAACTTGACCGCTGAAACTCGAATTAAACTTAGTAATACAGGAAAAACACAACGAAGCTAGTTCGCCTCAAAAGTAAACACAGCTGTACAATACATGTGTAGTGTGAGGCGTAAATATCTGTCTTATTTCCATAAAATCCGCTCAGAGCAACACTGAACAAATTAAACTTGAATTGAGGCTAAAGTTGCCGAAACAATTAAGAACATTGAACTCTCAGCAAAATTGACTGCCGGGTTCTTTTAAGAAAAACCCGTGTATGTCATGTTATGTTTCGCCGATTGATGTTTTCGTTTAAAAGTAAAATTTGAACTGCTTTTTGTTGTAACGTAAATCATAGACAAAATCTTTGCATTCTTTTTCCTGTGGCTGTCCGCGATATTCAATAAATAATTAAATGTTTAGACGGCTAAGATTATTCTTAATTTTTCAAAGTGAAGGTGTGTATTCTAAATGATTAAAAAAAATGTACAAATACTGATTGTTTTTAATTTAATGTCGAAACTTTGCCGCTGTTACATGTTGAAACTTTTAGCTGCAAGGCGTTGCACCGTGTAACATGGTCGGTTCGTAAAACTTTTTTGAATTTCCGTTGCGAGACAGGTTTCACGAGGGTGGAACTGCTTTCTACTTTTGCAACCCTCGCAACGATCGCTGTGGCGAAAAAAAACAAAAGTTTCATCATGTAACATCACTTGGTGAACTGGTCTCGCTCGTCGTTGCACACGAGTTTCAGCTAAAAGTTTCAACGTGTATCAGCGGCTTTAAGCCCGCCACTTAACCTCCCGATTCTTGTATGAATAAACCTTCATTATTATTTTAGAGAAAAAAATCGGCTTGTGTTTGATAGTTCCCCCCAAGAATTTAGACAAATTATCGGGAGTGGAACTTGGTTCGACTAATCAGAGAGCAGTATTTATAACGTGATAAACACTGCAAGGTTCAAAATGGAACAATTTGAGAGGAAATTGTTTCAGAAGACAAACCTTGCTTCCCGACAAGTCGTCTTTATTTACGTTTCGCTTGCAACCGTCTACACGCTTTTTCTTTTATTAGAACAACTTTATAAGAACAACGAGGCTCAAATTTGCCAAAATTTAAGAACAAGCTCAGGCTGAGGCTTGAAAAATAGGAAAGTTTTTGTGGTAGAAAATTGACTGAAACGTAGCGATACAGCATAAAACATAAAAACATTGACTGTAAAGACTGCTCAACAAACAAACAAACAATGAATGTAAATTCAGCCGTACAATACATGTGTGGCGCAAGGCGTTACATTTTCCAACTACCTTGTTTTATTTTGCTTTTTCTTCAATAAAAACTGCTCACAGAAATAAGAACAATTTAAGAAAAACTTGAGGCTGAAGTCGTCAAAAAATTAAGAACAAGTGAGCCTCGGCAAAATTTACTATTTCTTAGAAAAAAAAGCATGTACATGATTTGTTGTTGCTGCACCGAGTCATAGATACTGAAGAAAGCTGCCACAAAGCATTCGTCAGATTTAAGGAATACAACAATTGCCTGCAGTAAGAGTTAACTTTGTACGGTTGGTGAGGCCAAGAAAGATGACAAAGCTGGAAAAAAACTCGACCGAGTCGAAAAGCGGAAAAAGTCTAAAGCCGCTGTTACACATTGAAACTTTTAGCTGAAACATGTGTGCAACGACGATGCGAAACAAGTTTCAGCAAGTGGTGTTACACGGTGAAACTCCTTTTTTATCGCCACTGCAATTGTTTAATTGTAACTCACAGAAGTAGAAAGCGGTTTTACTTTTCGTCCGCCTCGTGAAACCTGTCTCGCAACGGAAGTTCAAAAACGTTTCACGAATTAAACCGACTATGCTACGCCTACTGATGCTTGTTTCGCATCGTCGTTGCACGCAAATTTCACTCTAAAATTTCCAACGTATAACGGCGGCTTAAAAGATTGCTCCGGCCCGCGGAACTATATAATTATACAATATTTTTCTCAACACACCTGTCCACGTTTTGATCCTTTGGCTTTGCGTCAAAAGTTGTGGCGTGGGCACAACGAAGCCCTGTTGAATAAAATATGTCACGATATCTAGTTTGTTTCATTAAAATTTGGAAACAAGTGAAAAACATCCGCGATCTCAAATAATGTACTCTCAGTCTTGACGTGAGTAATAATAATAATAATAATAATAATAATAATAATAATAATAATAATAATAATAATAATAATAATAACAATAATAAT
>JAOCPT020565049.1:0-10860 GCA_026546935.2 Palythoa grandiflora | reverse complement strand
AGATTCTTTCTCATCCGGTAGATTTTTTTTCTCAACCAGTAGATTTCGTTCTCATCTAGTAGATTTTTTTTCTCAACTAATAATTTTTTTCTCATCCAATAGGTTGTTTTTTCTCAACCAATAATTTTTTTTTCTCATCCTAGAGATTTTTTTCTCATCCTAGAGATTTTTTTTCTCATCCTAGAGATTTTTTTCTCATCCTAGAGATTTTGTTTTTCGACGTGTGATTTTTATTTCTGGCACTGTAATATTTATTTCTCAGTGGGTGATGTAAAACTCGTGTTACTTTTGACATGTTTGGCTTGCCATAGACAAGGTTGATTTTTTTTTATTTATTTAAATTGGTGGCTTTTTGTTGCAAATTCAAATTTAAAAACATCGATGATTTTGCAAATTCTCATCACCTCGCTTCTTCACGAGGTAATTCCAATTTTGTTTTAAGAAACTGATTTGAAAGCTGTTATATTACGAAATCACTCTTTTTTCGAAAATTGCAATGCAATACCTTCAGCAAATTATGAGGGAAGATAGAGTACTTTTGATTAACCCATGAAATACAATAAAACTTATTTAGTACTATTACACCTTAATTACTTTGTTTTTTTATTGTTTTATGTAACTGTTCAGTATTACGTTTTAATTAGTGCACTTTGTTCCACGAGTTAATAAAAATCACTCTGTTCGTACTAATTTTGTAAGCGTATTTCGTACTATTACACATTACTTACAGTTTAATTCTATATAGGAAAAAAGACAAATTCAAAACGAGGTCACAAGTTAATTTCTGTGCTCTAATTAAGTTTTGTGCAAAGCTGATTTCTGTAAAAGAGAGATAAGTGAATTAGGGAATTTGTTAAATCAGCAAATTTTTGATGAGTCTTTTTGTGACAAGATAAAAATTGCAACAAGCTCAAGAGTGTTTCAAAATTAAAGTAAGTTATGTGACACACGACTACAGGATATGTGTTGCAAAATGGAAGACCTAAAAGCTGCAGGGGAGAAAGTTGGATTAGAGATAAACGTGAGTAAGACCAAGTTATTAAAAGTGATGACTAAGCAAGACGGTACTGTTAACATTGGACAGGAAAGAGTTGAAGAAGTAGAAGAATTTAAGTACCTGGGTAGCATTATCAGTAAAACCGGTGGCACATGTGAAGATATTAAGGCACGCATCAGTAAAGCAAGACATGCATTCGCATTGCTAAGGCCAGTGTGGCGTGCAAATTCCCTATCATTGAAAACAAAGCTGAGGATTTTCTCTTCAAATGTCAAGTCAGTATTGTTATACGGATCAGAGACCTGGAGACTAACAGCTACGTTAATAAACAAGATCCAGGTGATTGTGAACAAATGCTCGCGGCGCATTCTCAGTATTAGATGGCCTGAGAAGATAAGAAATGAGGACTTATGGCAACAAACTGGACAAGAGCCCATAGAAACAGAGATAAAAAGATGATCTTGGAGATGAATTGTACATACACCTAGGAGAGAAGATGGAAGCATCGCCAAAGTTGCGCTGGAGTGGAACCCACAGGGGAAACGTAAGAGAGGGCGCACACAGAGCTGGAGGAGAACCCGCATGGCAGAGCTGAAAGCGAAAAACATCACGTGGACAGAATACAAGAAAACGGCAAAGAACAGGACGAGGTGGAGAGCACTAGTGGAAGACCTATGTTTCACCAGGAACGAAGAGGACAAAGAGAGATATGACACATAACTCGGATATAATGAACCCTGATATACATCCACAACATCATTTTAACAAACCAAATGTTGGGTCCTAACAACAAATTTTCCCCTGATATAATGAAGTTTTCCTTGACCTCAGGTGACTGAATTACCACACCTAAATGAAGAACACTTTCTCAGAAGAACAACAACACTTTGTGCAGTGTTTTGGTGCAATGGAAGAAGCGTTTATAAGAATGCATGTGGCCAATATGTATCTGTTTCATCGGACAGGCTGGCTGATGGGGTCCCTGTAGTCCATTACCCAAAATGTGATTAAGGGTTCTCCGACGTTATGCTTTGTTACGGTGCCTTGTTGGCTAAACGGGGACCTTAAGATCTGCACAAATTCTACATTTACGGATGTAGTTCTTGTTCGATTCGCGCATGTGAGGTCGAAAGAAGCGCTGTCGAATTCTGTTTTTGATGCGCGTAACTCTCAAGTGACCACAAAAGGGCTATCGTGCCTTTTGGCCTGCGGGATAAGCAATTCGAGAATCACAATAATTTAGTAAAGTACGGATATGGGCTTCACACGTTGTTGTAGCAGACGAGCAAGCCCTCTTTAACGAACAGTCGATCATAACTGTGCCAGAATATCTTTAGTACGGGGTGAGAGGGCCACTCTGGTTAAGACTTGCTTAGGATTATATCGGGCTGTTTTGGGACTAACCGTGAGAGTCCGTCTGCATTGTTATGGACTATGCCCGGTCGATGTTGCACGGAAAATTAGAATTGCTGCAAATCCATAATCCAGCGCGCAATTCGACTTTTTGTCTCCATACTGTGTAACCACCTCGGCGCATTATTTTGTGATCGGTTATGATTTGGAAAGGGCGTCCCAAGAGATATACTCTGAAATGTTGAGTGACAAAATGACTGGTGAAAGCGGCCTCTTTTTCTGCGTTCACGGGTGGAATGTGATTTGGTATCATTTGCAACTACGCGGTCTACACCATTGTCGTCATTCTGCGAAAGAACAGCCGCGACACCGTAGTCGTACCATCCCGTCTGTAAAATAAACTCACGGTCAAATTTAGGGTTGATTAAAATTGGAGCCGAACAAACGGAAATTTTTTAGCTTTTGAAATGATTCTTGACATTCGGCTGACCATTGAAAAGGTTTTTTGCCTGCCTCTTTTGTTGTGAAATTAGTAAAGGGCACTGCCACCGACGAGAATTTTGGGATAGATTTGCGCTAATACCCGACAATGCCCAGAAAACTACGAACATCTTTAATATTGCGGGGAGGTTCTATATCCCTAACAGCCAAAATTTTGTCGGGATCTGGGCTCAAACCATTCGCGGAAATGATGTGGTCTAAAAAAGATACTTTGGCAGCGCAAAAAGTACACTTTGATAACTTAGCGCGGAGATTATGCTTTCGAAATCTGATAATATTATCCCCGCCCGCAATTGGTCACTGTGTTCGTGAAAGGTACGACCCCATACTATAACATCGTCTAGGTAACAAAATTCAGACCTGCCAGTACAATCTCCATGGCGCGCTGAAATGTAGCAGGTGCGGTTGAGAGACCGAAACTCATTCTGTTAAATTCATAAATATCAGACGGGGTTGCAAAAACTGTTTTAGGCCAGTCTCGCGGTGCGAATTTGCCAGTAGCTGCTCCGAAGATCTAAAGTACTAAAAGTACTTGGCGTCGCCTAAAGATCAAGATGAAATTCGCGTTAGCGGTTGACCAAAATTTCGCGTTAAGCCATTAACTTTACGATAATCAACGCAAAATCTCAGCTCGCCATTATTTTTGCGCACTAGAATGAAAGGGCTTAACCACGGATTCGTGCTATGCCTAATAACATCTAAAAAACATTTCTTTAAATTGTCGTTTAGCATCTGTGCGGTGAGCAAACGTGAAAAAAATAAAAATCGCTTCTTAGCTTGGTTAATCTCTCCGAAAAGCTTTTTTCTTTTGGGCGTGAAGGATTCTGAAATGAAGATCTTTGCTGCGGACCCACTTGATGTGAAGTTCAGATGAGAAAGATCTTTGGCTTTGACTTTCTTCCTATTGATATCAAATTGATTTCTTTGCTTTCTATGTGTGAATTTGACAATGATCTTTGGGGAGTCTTTCTTCAGAATTGGTAGAGGATGAGCTATCGAGAAATCGCTTTCATATAAATGCATTCCTATAGCTTCTCCCACGGACTTGACTATGTCTTCGGCTTTGCAGCTCTCTGATGATAACTACAATTATTCTATTTATTTATATTATAACTTAAAACGAAAGAGGCTAAATTGTAAATAGAAATAATTTTGAACACACTCAAAAATGTTAAAAACTTTTTAATGAGCAAATAAAGTGATTCCTGATTCCTGAAACGACAAACAACGAACTCGCTGCTTCAACGGCATGCTATTGCTGGTATCGATTTCGTGTGACCTAAACTGTTCTAGAAAAGATCCGAAAAGTCTGACATCACTCTCATCATTGTTCTTCCCGTTCGTGCAATGGGTTCTTCGCCACGTTTCTGTAAGTCGTCCTCTGTAGCACTTGCCTTCTTGAGTCCAGGTGAGAGCTGTTTTGGGGTCTCTTTCTTTGATTGCAGTTCTCCGCCAAGTTTCTCTAGGTCGTCCTCTGTAGCACTTGCCTTCTTGAGTCCAGGTGAGAGCTGTTTTGGGGTCTCTGTCTTTGATTGCTGTTCTCCGCCAAGTTTCTCTAGGTCGTCCTCTGTAGCACTTGCCTTCTGAAGTCCAGCTGAGAGCTGCTTTAGAGTTAATTGGCATCTGAAATCATACGAAGAATATGCCCTATCCATGTCTATCTTCTTTTCTTGATTTCTCTCTCATTTTGTGGAATACATGTCGTCCTTTCTAGATCGATCTTTGTTTGACATTACATTTGGCATTATTCAACTTTCGCAACATGTCAAGACAGCAAGCTCGGATTCTAATATCTTAATTTCGTAAATCTTAGGTGCCAAAAAGAAAATATTATAAGATTCTTTCAATATGGAATTTGTCCTTGATTTTTATGTGCGAATGATTGTCCTACGAGAAATATTAGCAAAGTTTCAAGATTTTGACTCGAAGTTTCGACCAAACTATGTGCGCGATTTTAATTTATTCAACTTGCGCAACTTTCTAAAACCGTAAATTTGGAAATCTTAAGTGCCAAACAGAAAATGTTATAAGATTCTTTCACAATAGAATTTGTCCTTGATTATCATGTTCGAATTGTGGTTATCCGATAAATGTTAGCAAAGCTACAGATTTTTAAACTTTTCGTTCAAACACGGCCATCTTTATTAGTTTATAGTTACGAATCTGAATACTATGAATGAATGCAGTTCTAAACTTTATGTCAACACAACACTCTTTAGTGCCCGCAACAAAATGCTATCATATTCTTTTAAAAGAAACTTCTTTATTTGACTTCAATTCAAAGACCTGTACTAATAACATTCCTACGAACCAAATCGGTGCAATCGATCTCATGTGAAATTTACCGTGGAATCCCGTGTCAACTAATGAATTTCTCTATACAATGTTATGCTCGAACACATATTTTGCTCATTTGGAGAATAAATATTTATTGGCATAACAAATCCATAAATTTCAATAACGAGGCTCACTTGGGCGAACAATTCGAAAGAACTTCATTTGTCTCAAACTTTGAATTAAGATTTTCTCTGAACACCGGGCACCGCGTTCCTAGTTCTAATTTTTTTTTAACTTTAAGTTAATACTTTCACTGCATATCATGTACAGCGCAGCCAGTTCTATTTTTTTAAAGTGAACACGTTGACTTTCAATTGATATTTTCACTGCCACTAGCCGCGAAGTCTTTAAGTTCAACTTTAAATGATTACGTACACAAGCGCGTTGCAAGTTCCATAAAAATAGTCTTCAACTTTGAATTAACATTTTCACTCTGTACCGTGTATTCAGGTATTTTTAGCAGTATTTAAAAAGAAACAAAGCAAGTGTTTCTGCAAATTTGCATTTTGCTTATAAAAACACAAACTCACACTGACACACTAATGACTTCCTTTTTAGATCTGAAAGGTGTTGCTCTCAATTTCCGGCGCGCTTTGGCGGGCATTTCAAAAGATACATTCGGAAGACTTCGCAGGCTGACTTGGTCGTCGTAATTTTCCAAAACAATAGCTAGAATAAATTTAAATAAACCATTGCTGGGGGTAGCAATGTGTTTGTGACCCTTGCCTTAATTGACCTGAGTACTGAAGGTGACTCTTCTGAAGGTGACTCTTCTGAAGGTGACTCTACCGAAGGTGACTTCTGAAGGTGACTCTACTGAAGGTGACTCTACTGAAGGTGACCGTACTGAAGGTAACTGTACCGAAGGTGACTCTACCGAGGGTGACTGTACCGAAGGTGACTATACCGAAGGTGACTCTACCGAAGGTGGCTACTAAAGGTGTCTGTATCGAAGGTGACTCTTCTGAAGGTGACTACTGAAGGTAACTGTACCAAAGGTGACTCTACTGAAGGTGACTCTATTGAAGGTGACTCTACTGAAGGTGACTCTACCGAAGGTGACTCTACTGAAGGTGACTGTACTGAAGGTGAGTCTACAGAAGGTGAATTTACTGAAGGTGACTGTACTGAAGGTGACTCTACAGAAGGTGACTCTACTGAAGGTGACCACTGAAGGTGACTGCACTGAAGGTGACTCTACCGAAGGAGACTCTACTGAAGCGCACGTTTTCGCGTGTCCATGTCTCAGTTAACAAAACAAAATCATTATTTCTAACACTAATACTATTAACAAAACAGTCATTTTGTAACTTATTTCCTAATACTCTATCTGAGATACCGTTAATGTTCCAAGAAGAAAAACAAATTTTTCTACCTTTCTGAATGGAACAACCCGGCATTCTAATACTAAACAAAAGCTAAAAAAGACTCTATTTTAAAAGTAGCATGAACAAAGAGAAGAATGGTAGTTGGTACTTACGTACTGTGAAAACAAAAACAAAAAAAGTGTCAAGAAGCCCTAAATTGACTTGAGAAAAACTTTTGTAGTAAGTTAAAGGCATGCATCACTTCAGGCTGCATAACAGGAGGTGGTCCAGTAGCTAAGTTCTGTCCACTTGGAAGTTGTTTCACAGCATTGCTATAGTTCATCATGTTTGGTGTAAAGTTCGTGCCTGTTCCAAAGGGCTGCACCACTGGAGTTACGTGTGGCTGAATTAATCGATCGTCATCCAGTCTTCTGTTTTGCGGCAGATTTTGACTATTTAAATCGTGTTCTGTCATTGATCTTCTCCAGCTGTTTGGACGCCGGTTATATGAATTTGGAGTGGGATTTCTGTCTGATCGGCTGTCGAGATTTGATCTGGATGGAATTTGGCGGTTTTGGCTTGTGACGCCTTTATAAACTGCTCTTGTAAGCTCTCTAGCAAAAAGTGTCACTCCCGTTTTATTTAGATGCTTTCGGTCATGTAACAGCGGTTCCTTTGTTGATAATAAATTTGTGTGATGAATTAAGTGAACATTCGGAAGTGGTTTTGTATTCTGATCTAAGAGTCGATTGATGTCAGTAACATTGGAATTAAGAATATCATTGCGCGGGAGAAGAGTGGAATATAAAATCTTTGATCGGGGGAATATCGAGGCTGTCAGAGAGAGCATTCTATAAATATATTCAGCCATTGATTTAGGATCATTATTATGTTCAAGATCATTTGTTCCTGTGTGAATTAAGATGATTTCTGGTGTGTTTTGATTTGCATCGATTTCTTCAATTAACGATGTTGCATCTTCAATTGTGGGGCATCTCTGATAGACAACATTGTGTTTCGGACAAAGTTTATTTGTCTAGTGACTCTAGGACTTTAGTGACTCTAGGACTCTGACTTTAGGTGACTCTTCTGAAGGTGACTACTGAAGGTGACTGCACTGAAGGTGACTACCAAAGGTGACTCTACTGAAACTGACTCTACTGAAGGTGACTATACTGAAGGTGACTGTACTGAAGGTGACCGTACTGAAGGTAACTGTACCGAAGGTGACTCTACCGAGGGCGACTGTACCGAAGGTGGCTACTAAAGGTGATTGTATCGAAGGTGACTCTTCTGAAGGTGACTACTGAAGGTAACTGTACCGAAGGTGACTCTACTGAAGGTGACTCTACTGAAGGTGACTCTACTGAAGTTGACTCTACTGAAGGTGACTCCACCGAAGGTGACTCTACTGAAGGTGACTGCACTGAAGGTGAGTCTACAGAAGGTGAATTTACTGAAGGTGACTGTACTGAAGGTGACTCTACAGAAGGTTACTCTACTGAAGGTGACCACTGAAGGTGACTGCACTGAAGGTGACTCTACCGAAGGTGACTCTAATGAAGCTGACTCTACTGAAGGTGACTACTGAAGGTGACTATACCGAAGGTGACTCTTCTGAAGGTGACTCTACTGAAGGTGACTCTACCGAAGGTGACTCTACTGAAGGTGACTACCGAAGGTGACTCTACTGAAGCTGACTATACTGAAGGTGCCTCTACTGAAAGTGATTCTTCTGAAGGTGACTCTACTGAAGGTGACTGTACCGATGGTGACTGTACCGAGGGTGACTCTTCTGAAGGTGACTCTACCGAAGGTGACTCTACCGAAGGTGATTCTTCTGAAGGTGACTCTACTGAAGGTGACTTTATTGAAGGTGACTCTACTGCAGGTGACTCTACTGAAGGTGACTCTACTGAAGGTGACTCTACTGAAGGTGACTCTACTGAAGGTGACTCTACTGAAGGTGACTCTTCTGAAGGTGACTCTACTGAAGGTGACTCTTCTGAAGGCCTAGGTGACTCTACTGAAGGTGACTCTACTGAAGGTGACTCTACTGAAGGTGACTCTACCGAAGGTGACTCTTTTGAAGGTGACTCCTCTGAAGGTGACTCTACTGAAGGTGACTTTACCGAAGGTGACTTTACAGAAGGTGACTTGCTGAAGGTGACTGTACCGAAGCTGACTGTACTGAAGGTGGTCTACTGAAGGTGACTCTACGGAAGTTGATCTACTGACGGTGACTCTTCTGAAGGTGACGCTACCGAAGGTGACTGTACCGAAGGTGACTGTACCGAGGGTGACTCTACCGAAGGTGACTCTACCGAAGGTGACTCTTCTGAAGGTGACTCTTCTGAAGGTGACTATACCGAGCCCTGGTGACTCTACTGAAGGTGACTCTACGGAAGTTGATCTACTGACGGTGACTCTACTGAGGTGACTCTACCGAAGGTGACTCTTCTGAAGGTGACTGTACTGAAAGTGCCTGTACGGAAGGTGACTGTACCGAGGGTGACTCTTCTGAAGGTGACTCTACTGAAGGTGACTCTACCGAAGGTGACTTCTGAAGGTGACTCTACTGAAGGTGACCATACCGTGGGTGACTCTAATTACAAAAGTTACAAATTCCTCAATTTTGGAAAAGACCCCTGCTTTGAAGGGTAAGTTGTTAAGTTGCTATAGTGATTGTAGTCAATGTTGTGATTGGTGGATTTAGCTGAAGGGAGATAAAATGATTGGCTCGTGTTACTGTCCAATTACAGGTGTCCGATTACAGCCAACTGTACGATTACACGTACTGCCCGATTACGGATTACATATTATGCTGTTCTCATCCTAAAGCTAAAGCTAAATCCTTGTACAAGTCAAGTGGCCCATTGGAGCCGGTGCTTATCTCCGGTTTCTGCAGTGTTAAGCGGATGAGAATCGTTGACTCCCCCTGGACGGGACACTAATCCATCGCAGGTTAGCCCCCAGCAGAAGTTGGTACTGCCCGAGTACAATTTTGCATATAAATTAGCGCAAAATGCAGCAGATTATGCTGTTCACATCCAATAAGATTTAAACTTATAAAATGGCAGACGTCGCTGAAAAAAAGCATATCCTAAACCATTAAAACTTGTTCAAAATGACCCCCAGTATACGCAGAATAGACATTTCAGAGAGTGTAATTCGCCCAAACCCCTTAAGCCCGCTTCACATTAGCGACTTAGGCGTGACTGAAGGTGACTCTACTGAAGGTGACTCTTCTGAAGGTGACTCTTCTGAAGGTGACTCTACTGAAGGTGACTCTTCTGAAAATGACTACTGAAGGTAACTGCACCGAAGGTGACTCTACTGAAGGTGACTCTACTGAAGGTGACTCTACTGAAGGTGACTACTGAAGGTGGCTGTACTGAAGGTGACTGCTGAAGGTGACTCTACTGAAGGTGAGTCTACAGAAGGTGACTGTACTGAAGGTGACTGTACTGAAGGTGACTCTACAGGTGACTCTACTGAAACTGACTCTACTGAAGGTGACTCTACTGAAGGTGACTCTACTGAGGGTGACTCTACTGAAGGTGACTCTACTGAAGGTGACCGTACTGAAGGTAACTGTACCGAAGGTGACTCTACCGAAGGTGGCTATACCGAAGGTGACTCTACCGAAGGTGACTGTACCGAAGGTGACTCTACCGTAGGTGGCTACTAAAGGTGACTGTATCAAAGGTGACTCTTCTGAAGGTGACTACTGATGGTAACTGTACAGAAGGTGACTCTACTGAAGGTGACTCTACTGAAGGTGACTCTACTGAAGAAGACTCTACTGAAGGTGACTCTACCGAAGGTGACTCTACTGAAGGTGACTCTACTGAAGGTGACTCTACTGAAGGTGACTCTACCAAAGGTGACTCTACCGAAGGTGACTCTACCGAAGGTGACTCTTCTGAAGGTGACTCTACTGAAGGTGACTATACCGAAGGTGACTTTACAGAAGGTGACTGTGCTGAAGGTGACTATACTGAAGCTGACTGTGCTGAAGGTGATCTACTGAAGGTGACTCTACTGAAGGTGACTCTTCTGAAGGTGACTCTTCTGAAGGTGACGCTACCGAAGGTGACTGTACCGACGGTGACTGTACCGAGGGTGACTGTACCGAAGGTGACTGTACCGAAGATGACTGTATTGAGGGTGATTCTACCGAAGGTGACTCTACCGAAGGTGAGTCTACTGAAGGTGACTCTTCTGAAGGTGACTCTTCTGAAGGCGACTATACCGAGGGTGACTCTACTGAAGATGACTCTACTGAAGATTAATAGGGTAAAGCATTTGTTTGATTCTAGAACACTACAAAGAGTTATAAACGCTTTAGTGTTTAGTAAATTA
>JAOCPT020565004.1:0-10861 GCA_026546935.2 Palythoa grandiflora | reverse complement strand
CTGAGCTTCGAAAAAAAGTGCGTTGTAATACTGTCTTGTACAGGAGCTTTTCCGATGCTTTTTAAACTTATAAATGCATATTTTAAAGACTTTATTTTTTGAATATGTTTTCTCTATTTTCATTTACAAGTTAACATCATGGAATATCTTGTACATCCCGTGTAGAATTCAATGTTTTTGTCGCTGTCTCAATACTTTTCAATGTCGAAACAAGGGCTCTTTAACTGAAACTCTAATTTCCCTTTCTCTCGCTTTGCTTCGTCAAACTGAGCTTGCATTTTATTGTTTTCATCTCTACAATCTTGTACTTATCGTCTTAGAGCCTGAATTTTTCCAGCTGATTCAACTGTTAGAAATTGAAGTCAGTGTGTTTCAGATTGCACATTTATATCAATATTTCAGTTCTCTTCCTCGCTTGCGGTACAATCAGTGCTCTCGATTTTGCTGATTGCTTCATCATCGTCATCCTCTACTTTTCTCTCCGCTTTAGAGACAAACCAGGGAAGCAACATTGGTAAATGCGTATGGCTCAATTTTTCTCGTCCTTTCCAGTGATTGGCACAGACAGGAGTTGTCAATGATTCTGTTTTCACAGTTTCATTCCTCAAAAGTGCAACATACTTTTGACGAAGTTCGGGACCTTTAGGAATACAACAAACCTTGAAATCGACAGGGTTATTGCGATAGATATTGTTACAACCACAAATGCAGCAGTAAAATTTTGGCATTTTGTTTCTTTTCCAGCTGTGTTTGTATTAATGTTTTAAAGAGCTGTCCCATGTAACGATCCCAAGTGCCTTTGCAGTCCTAAACTTGCCCCAGTCCCAAACTCGTTTCTAAAGTGGCTAATATAATCTTTTCTTAGTTAAGTCGAAAAATAATAATTTTCTAAATGAAATAAAACATGTTTTCCATGCATCCATAGCCTGGTGAAAACCTCAGTAAAGTTTGTGAGAATTCTTGAGCAGGTAAAACCCTTCGACTGCACATGTGTCCCGGGTTTTCACTGATCTGCTCTCAGATTCTCCCAAATTTTGGATAACATGTTTTATTTCTTAAATAATACAGTTTATTATGAAATATGGGTATTTGCATATGCTAGTGGTCATACTGTTATAGTTGAAGGCCAAGTTGAGGATATTCAGCCAAGCATTAACTCTGTACAAATACATAGTTATGGCTCCACATACAAAATATGTCTGTTTTCGGATAACTGGTCAACCATTACCTAATCTGTTTGTCTTGTAACTAAATGCAATTGACCTTAAGATCTCCATTAAATGCCAGCATGGAAAGCTTTAACTACAACCCCTCTTATGACAAAACTTTAAACATACACTAAAAAGTAAGCAATATATATTCAATGTAATAGTTAAATAATTCAATATCAACTGCACTGCATGTGATTTGAATAATCACCTTGGCTGTACAGGTTTTGCTAGTCAAGATCAAGTCAACAATAAACAAGCACTACTTTGTTCTATTGCTTTCTTGAAAATCTGTTACTTAATGAAGAAAGCTATTTATAAGTGAACACATTGGGATTGAAATTATAGCATGCTATAGTATTTGTGGCATATAAACATCTAATTAAATAATTAAGGAACTGTTTTGACATGCAATATCTTGGGGTCAAACCCTCTCACTCTAATAATTTATTGTGCAATAAAAGTATTAATGAAATTTATATGAAAAACAGCTGGGTTCAAAAAATTGCATCAAAACAAAATTATGTTACTTCAACAACACTACTTGTAAACATGTCGAAAAACAAAATTGTTAATAATACTGATTATCTGAAAAATAATGAAATTATTTTATCTTGATAAATAACGTGCTACAAGCTAAGAGTTTTTGAATCATCTAGTTATGGAAGAAAAGTTTAGGGAGTAAACTTAAATTTTTTTATCAAGGCTGTGTTAAGTAACAAAAATTACAATAATTAGTTAAAACTGCATTCACAAAAAGCATGAACAATATAATTTTGGGAATTATTGATACTTCAAAGAAGTTAGAGCTTTCAGATAAGAGATTTCCTTCATCTGATCATCTCATATCCCTCTACTAACTATGATCTGATAGTGGTGACTTCATGTCGCGTTGATAAAACAGTAGTGTGATTAATGGTTTTCTAATGGTCATTTTCAAACCCTACGACAAAGTATTCTAATTTTATTTGAATAGATTGGACAATCTTAAATTAATATAAAACATTCCCGGTTGCAGCAAACAATATGATTGATTGAAATTCGAAACAGCAATGACAAAACTGGGCCTGTTTGTAGTATCAAAACAATCTATGCACATTCAATTCACAGCACGGATAGCTCTCCGTTGATGACCCTATCACCTCCATTTTATTCACTGTTAGATGAACGACCAAACGCTAAAAATGTTACTGTGTTTGTAATAATGCCTCCATCAGAATTATTACAAAGAAATTTATTTATAATGCCTTTCTGCATAAAAAGTGCGTAGATAAATTATTTTCTAAAAATAAGATTGTGGCGAAATAAAACTTTAGTTGAAACAGGTGTTTTGTAATATCAATATCACTTTGTTGATATTCTTTAGGAGCAGATGGCAAACTTAACTTCTGCTTAAAACAAAGGCCATGTCACAAAAAAAAACTGAATTTAACTAAAGGCTGTTTTGATTAAAAATTAATAGAAACAAGAGCTTTGTTATATTTTAGCAGGGGTTAATGCAATCTTTAAGAACCCTGATATAAAGCAAATATCCTGCCAAATGCGAATCATGCAAAATTTTATGAGCCAATTTTTTTTGTTGATGAGTTGTAATCGTTTGATGTGATTGAAACAATTTCCTCGAAATTGATTACCACGTCAATCTTGTGTGCAAATACAACGATAATATTTCAGGCGATAAAAAAATTTGCATGCAAATTTGTGCGCAAGTTAATTAAAAGCTTTCGAATCCGCGAGCCCCTAATTCAATAACTCCTTGATATAAAACTGGAATTGTTCAAAACTTGCAAGTTTTATTAAAAACAAAATATTACGAGCTCAAAATCACGCCCCCTCAAATTCTTCAGCGATAACCACGCTTATTAGATCAAACCTTGTTCGTAGTGGCGAGATTCGTTATTTGAGAATCGCAAAATATGACAGCAATAAAAATTGACTGAGTGGTGTCAAAACAAATCGCATCGCTACCAAATATAACCGGCAATCGCAGATAACATATCGAATAATATAAAAATTGAGTGGAAAATTTTACCTGGCCACACACTCGACATGTGAAGAAGTTATTTGTTCCAGGCGATTGAAATATTCAATAGCATCAAAATACCGTAAAAAATGGATTTTAAAAACAATCTTTAAAGTCATCGAATAATTTAGCTCCAAACAGATATTAGATGAAGCGATTAGCTTCATTTGGTGAAAAAATAAATTACACTTTCGCAGAAAGCAAACGCGATAGAATTGATACAGTGCTGTTTTTGTCACGTAGCGGCAACGACAAAAAAAGTTCTACAAAACTAAAACAGATCAATTTCAACAACTACTCTTACCTGTTTAAATTGCTCCTCAAATGTCCATTCATGAGCTGCAATTCTATCGATGCTGTGCCGTTCAGAGTTGACGAAACTGCCTTGTTGGCTTGTCACCTGAATTTGTTCGGGGGTTGAACGCTCATCCGAATCGCGTCTCCGAACGGATGTGGTCGACTCGCGCTGTTGGAAAGAACACTCGTGTGCGGTGGGAGAGCTTTCCGACTTCACCTCGAATTTCCGAGATTCTGCCTGCTTGAATCTCCGTTGATCGTAATTCACATCGTCACTTTCTACCATAGAGCGCTGGATATCATCTAATTCTGCCATTCGGCTTTCCATAACCAATCGCGGCTTGAAATCTCGCGCCGGTTTCTTATGCTGCAGGGGAGCACTGGAGTTATCCTCTGATAGACTTTGACGGTTTTTTGCTTCATCCTCCTGTATTTCGGATTCAAATTATTAACCGGTTTTAAACTAACCCAAAAACACTTCAATCCGGCAACGATACACATTACCATTTGCGATTAATAAATATAATCAAAACGTCCAGAAATGATAAACTAATAATGTAAATCCTACGCTACGCTTGAATAATAAACGATCCCACTGAATGAACAAGACTGTACTTACATTTCGCCGATCGTCAAGTTTTTTTCCGCTATCCATTTTAAAATGCAGACAAAAACCAGTGGGTTTAATTTGTTAATGACCCAGTTTTTATCTAAAAGTCATTCGGCTGATCTGTTGTGTTTTGAACTTGTCTATCGCAAACACATAACTTTCACCAGAGCCAGCTCGTTCGAATGACAGCAGTTTGATGAAACATTCCAATGAAAAACTCAATTACGACATGCGCAGTAAGGAACAGTTTCGGATTTGACGTCACGAAAATTAATTACTGACAATTAAATTGGACCACGTGATTCGTCTTTTTAATCATCTGTCAAGATTGATAAACGAATTTATTAATGTTTATAGAGATGCCAATTAATTCAGACCAACTAATAAAACATTATTTTCAAGCAAACAAATTTTCATGCAAATTTGGTTTATTTTCGCCGAGATGACATTTATTTTTGTTCATAAGTAAACACAATTCTTTTTTAGTATATTGCTGCTTGTGTTGTACATAGATTTGTCCCATCTACTTGTATATACACAAATATTGCCTGTGATAACGTTTTCAATGGAAAAAACAGCGAAGAGTTTCGATCGAGCAAGAAAGCTCGAACCAACCGCAACGGCCATTTGAAATGAGTTTTTGGATATTTCAGCGATGAAATAATCTTTGACTCGAAACAGTGGGGGTTTTCTCTTTAATTCAAACTTGCTGAGAATCAATTTGAAGTTACATACGAATATCTTCTCCTTGAAATTAGATTTAATGCAACTTTCAAAATATAATTCTAAAAATATTTTTGCTTGCGTATTGGAAAAGATTACAATCTGTGAATCAATAAATAAGATAGTCCGCCGGCGGAGTGCGAATACAAGCAACAATCTTCGTATTCGTCGTCACGAGTACTGTGTTTTACAAGTACGTGCGTCAAGAGAACATAAGAGAAAATTAGGACATTGTACCAAAAAATGAATAAATAGCTATTAATTGTTTTCTTTTGCTGAGGTAAAAATGAACTCTTTGTTTCTTTATAAGTTTGTGATTTGCCGCGATAGCAAAAATCAATTCAAAGTGAAAAAGTCTGAGTACTGTAATAAAACCAGATGGCTACAATAGTCTTAATAAAATTGATTTGATTAATTTCTTCTGTGATACAATTCTTTCAAATTTTCTTCGTTACATAGAAGGGTTTCACAATCACCGTAGCAATAATCAATTAAGACGATTCAAAGTGAATAGCAACTAAAATTTAAAGATGTTCCCGGCCGTTGAAAAGAGAAAAGAACGGGAGATATCCTAAAAATATATCAAATGAATACGGACCAATTGCGCATTTGTCTTCTGCGCTTTTTTGATTACAGGAAATGATACAATTGAACATCTCGACTCTATCAATTTCCTCTTATCTCTTTTTAGCGGAAAACGCCTCTTAACATTCAAACAGAACATGTGGTCTGTGTGTGTTTTCATAAATTCTAGCTCTGCCATCGATTTTCGACTTTTCGCTCTTTCTGATACACTGAACGCGTAAAATGCATCCTTGGCTTGCAAAAACTTACTTTGCTACCTCAAAAAAACATAAAATATCTAAAAACAGGTGAGAAAGAAAACAATTTCACTGTAATCCTATAGAGCATAAAATGTAACTTCAAAACTCGTTCTCGTAAATCAGTGAAAGTTGACTAAAAGTAAAATATCCCTAAAATACTTTTTAAAAGCTCTATGTCTATAAATTTTAAGGTAGAACGATTAATGTCGTTGGCGTTTTCGTCAGTTAATTTAAATTTTTAGAACCCTATTTCCGTGAGAGATTAAAGCACCGAGAAACGACTTTCTCTCTTTGCGTTGGAGATTATAAACTAGTTAGAGATGACAAAATAATCTGGAATAAAACAGCTCTAACCATTCACCGTTGTTTACCAAGTCACTTCATCATTTCATAGTACTTTACTTCACTTTACTCTTAAAAGTTCGAAAACTCTTCATAATATAGTTACCATTGAGAGAGTAGTAGAGACTCGATGACGCTTGTTCTTGAGAAGCTTCATATACCCACTGGAATTGATAAAGTTTAGTTCAGACATGTCTTGTTCGGAGAACATGCTTGGCCGCTCTTGCCCTCCGCCTGGGTTTCTATCGTTTAATTGGGACAAAATGGTACATGCGCGCTGTAATATCACGTTTTCCCGCAAATTAATACTGTTCCAGGTGCAATGAATGTTTACAATGGAAATAATACCTCTTAAATCAGACCAGATACCTGTTTCGTTGGAAGATATTTCTCCACGAGTTTCCATGACAAGAACTTGTTGCAATTGTTCGTCTAAACCAATCATCTTGTAGCATGTTCGTGAAAAGTGCATTAGCGATAAAGCGCCCTGAGAAAAAAATATGATTATTTTAATGAAGGCTTTGGGACGACACGTTACTGTTGGTGGCATTTTAATTAATAAAATGATAATTTTACTTAAAAATAGTTTGTCTACTTTTTAACTTGACACTTTTCCTCTATGAACCTCTATCAGTCGCCCTTTCTGATGTTTTTTGAACGGTATCCGTATGAATAAATATTACGTTGAGGAAGTTTTCCCAATTCTTCCTTCTCGAAAATATCTTATTTACGTCAGTTTAGAAACCATTAAGTTCTGACAGATTGCAAGACATTAGTAGAACCAGGTAGCATTTTATTTTAAGTTAAATACTAAAATTAAATGATATGTTGTAATATGTATGGCATCCCACTAGAATAATTTTATTGAAAAGCCCAAATCCAACGAGATCTATATTTCATTTTAAAATTTTTCTTTTCGAAACATTACGGTATATTAATGACATTAATAAGCGAGAAACGGAAGAAAACGCAGTGATGAAATTGTCACTCTGCTCGTAAACTTTACATGGAAATGAATTTTTAATGTAGCACGAAGAGTCGCTAACAACTTTAGAATGTATTTAACTTTTCCACTCTTTTTAGATGGTATACAATTAATGATATAAAGTAATATAGCAATATTAAGAATTAAATCGCTGTTATATATGTCTTTACTCAGTTTCAAATTATATTAATTAATTTGTGTTCAAAACAATGAAGCCAAAAGAAAAATTAATTTAAATGCAAATTTCTTTCTGCAAAGATTAGCAAGAGATCTGTCTTCAGGCGAAATCTTAATCAACCTCTATAAATAAAACTGTTGTTTCTTTTACTAGGGGAAAAAGGCACCTTTGGAAATCTTCCAAAACTAAACATAATTATTATAGAAAACGGTGCAAATAATATGTTTGTGTTAAAAAAAACAGTCTCATCTGAGAGAAAACGTGAAAACATCATGATTTGATACAAAAGGTCTTAATTTACATGTATATTTGCACTCGTGTTTTCAACGGAACTGAAAAAGCGCTCAACAATGTACAAGTACATATCAAATAAGACTTTAGATGAAAATCCGCTTTTTTCTATGTCAACAAAATGGTATCTTGTTATAGCAATAAATATCTTGGTAATATTTTACCCACTGGATTAGCAATAAACCTCGAGGGATTTAATATTCCGCTGCGGCTATTACTAAATTAAGTAAAAACTTCCGAATTAATTTATTTTGAATATCAGAAAAAAACAGCCGAGCCGATGAAATTCTTAAACACCAATTTATTCCGCCTGTTTGTTGTGTTACCCGCCGTTGTCTCTTTGTAATGTCTACCATTTTCAAGTTACGACTAGGACTATTTTTTAAACACTAGCGGAGACAAAATATGTTAAAAGTTCACTACACTGGATATCAGCACCCGTAAGCTGTTTCGCGCGGATAAAGAAAGCGATTATTGTTACTTTGGCCACCGGTAAAGAACAACTTTTTTCTGGCCCCCGAAGGTGGAACCGATGTCATAGACTTGACCCTTCGCGGTTTGGTAATGCATTGTTGTTTTTCGCATTTCTTCTTGTGGCTTTTATTCAGTGTTCGTAGTTCAGAGTTTTATTCTTTGTCTAAACTAAATACGAAATTCGATTTATTTCGAATGCGTTAAGCACCTTTGATGTAGAAATCAAAACAAGACAAAGAAAATTATTAAAACATTACTAAATTAAACAGTTTGCTTTATTTAACTCACTGAACTCGTTTCACATAAACCAAATATATCGTAACTTTTGAACCTGCAGTTGAAATCCCATAAAGTGACCATTCATTTTCCTCGTCTTGAAGAGAAGATTCGATAAATGTTTATTGTTTGATCAAATTCAGAAGTTGAAAATCTCCATAACGTTTGGTATCCTTGACTTCTGAGAAATCAGCCACAAAGCTAAAAAAGTCGAAGGCTTTGATGGTGTAAAAAAATCAGTAAAGCTTTACAGGAATAAATCCGTTGTGTTTAATACTACCAAAATAAAATGATAATTCTCCGCAGGTTTTATAAAATGGAGACGGCAAGTGAAACACTATTTACTCAAATAGTAAAATAATATTTACAATGTCATTGCTTTTATTAGTTGTCTGAGTGAGCACGTGTCACGGTTAGAAAAGAGGTCGAGTTTGGTTTTCATTTTGTTTTTAAATAAAAGAGCTAATTAAGTGGTTATTTGAGAGTTTTCGGATAGAAACTACATCATATATTAATTTTAAACCTGATGGAGAGGAGTGCTCAAAGCACTTACGCGTGACTGAAAAATTGACAGGACGAGCAATCATGGCTCTACGGGAGACTGGTAAGGAGGATATAATCAATGTGGCGTTTACTCACTGCAAGTAGTTAAATTCTAAGTTTTGTTTTTCCTTATTTTCAAATTTATGGTCTTTTTTTTTTTATCATGTCTAAAACCTAATTTGGAATAAAGCGCTTTGTATCTTTTAAAAGACTTCGCTAGCTTTTGACAGTTTTGTAAAGTTTGCAAAACGAGTCAACTTTATCGACTATCACACCAAAGTTGGTGAAGACATTCCACTTTCTACCAGACAAATTAAAAATAACCTACTTGGGATTTTTTATCAATCTTACTGTGTTTGTCGTGACTATACAACATCAACAATAACAACAACATCAGCAGGAACAATCAATAACAAAAACAATAGTTTTAATATTTAAAATGGTATTGAACGGAGAAGGCCATGCATAACCAAAAAAAGGCCTTTTCTAACCACAACGGAAAATGTTGTTCTGCTTGAATGGTCCTTCTATTACACCAAAAAAGTAAATAAAATGATAATCTTTTATTCGGTTTTGACTGTTTAGCCGTGGATGAATGCACAGATAAAAACCCTCGCCTCGGGGCTTGATTGAGATAAGTGAAATCACAAATCTAAGTCCATATAAACAGGGTGATAAAGAGGAGGCGTGATTGGCCTAAAAATCGCCGCGTGATTTGTAAAAAATGGAAAAAATCAGTACACGCGGTTTTTTTTCTAAGAACAACTTTATAAGAACATCGACGCTCAAATTTGTCAAAATTTAAGAACAAGTTAAGAATAAGTTCAGGTTGAGGCTTGATAACTAGGAAAGTTTCTGCGGTAGAAAATTGACTAAAACTTAGCGATACAGCATAAAACATAAAAACTGATTCACAGTAAAGACTGCTCAACAAACAATGAAGGTAGTTCGCCTCTAAATTCAGCCGTACAATATATGTTTGGTGCAAGGCGTTTCATTTTCCAATACCTTGTTTTATTTTGTTTTTTCTTTATTAAAAACCGCTCACAGAATTAAGAACAAATTAAGAACAAATTGAGGCTGAAATCGCCAAAAAATTAAGAACAATGAGGCTCGGCAAAATATACTGGTTCTTATAAAAAAGCGTGTATCCGCGATGCGTTATTTTTACTGCTAGCGGGATGCATGATAAGCTTGATTTGTTAGCCGTGATGCGCGATCAGTCTTCTCAAAACTGCGTGAAAACCCGATGGTATACCATCAGTCTGGCCTGTGTAATAAACAATATATCAAAGTACGTGATTCGTAAATGTAAGGTAAAAAAGCTTTATTTAACGAAGGTAGCACATAACAGCGTTCACGTGACACTGCTAAACTTGTGGCCCTCTGTGCGCACTTTACCCCCTTCCTCTGTCAGTGCTCCGTTTTACGGGTTACACGGATAAGTCGGAACAGGCGTTGGAGTCACTGAGAATCAAACTGGGGATCTCCAGCACAGAAGGCAGCGCACTTACCAACTGTGCTACGCCTGTGCTATTCGTGATATTTTAAAAAGTTAGCGCGTGATTCGTGATTGAGACCCCCTCTTCATGCTTCACCACCCTGTATAGAAGCGCAAGGTCTGAACTCGGATTGCTGTGCTGTAAGAAACGATTACTAGCACTAAACTGGATATCCTAAGTCCCTTAAAACTTGCGTTCTCGAAAACAATCTAGAAAACGTTTATTCAGTGGTGCAAGAAAAAAGAAGCACGAAAAGCATCATGGGGGTGATTAATAATGAGACAAAACTAGCAATTAACCCTTAATATATTCTGCCAAACCCGGTTTCCGATAAACCAAAACTGAATCTCTTAACTTTTGAACTATTAAATTGACCATTCATTTTGTTTGTCTTGAAGAGTGGAAATGATTAGTGTTATTCATTCTAACTTTTGAACCAGTCAATGACGAAACCCTGTAAAGTGACCGTTCATTTTGTTTGTCTTGAAGAGTATAAATGATTGGAATCTATCAAAGAAAAAATTTCAAAAGAAAATTAAGTCAATTTTTCTACAAGACTTAAATATCAATCGATATGATATTGAG
>JAOCPT020564971.1:0-10863 GCA_026546935.2 Palythoa grandiflora | reverse complement strand
AAAGAAAGAAAGAAAGAAAGAAAGAAAGAAAGAAAGAAAGAAAGAAAGAAAGAAAGAAAGAAAGAAAGAAAGAAAGTCGCAATTGACTTGGCCGGGATATATATATATTTTGAGATACACTTATTGATAGCGACAATCATCTCTGGGTTTTCCTATTATAAATCTCTATAGTCAGATGCTGACGCATAAAACTGAGTAGAAAATACAATATTATGCAAATAAAGATTGATACAGATCGAAAATCATTGACTATGCTTGTTTGTACTACTACACAGTAAACAGTTGCAAACCTTTAAGGAAGCTGGATCGTCCCGACGTATCTCTGCTCCAGTACCTGCATGTGTGTAATATTCAACGATTGGAAATGTTCACTATCCACTTTGTGCGGGATGCATGTAGATTATTAATACCAACAAGGGTTAAGTCTGTAAATTTTATCTCTGATGTTTTGAGCACCATCTTATTGCATTTCAATATCCCTCTCCATGACCAGACATTTTTTCCCCTTGAACCAAGAATCTATATTATCGCATCCAACGAATTAGTAAAGGTTGGTCCAGACTTAGAATGAGGAGAAAGAGAAGAATTAAACTTCTCCTTATCAATGAAATTGAGAAAGTACAACCAGGAGCAGTTCGATTTTTTCGTTCTGTTTTATCGGAGCACCACAATTATAAACCAGGCTCTGCTACAAAGATGTTGTAGGAACTTAGTTGGAAATTGCAGGCAATTGATAGACTTGACTTTTTAACAAAGGATTAAATAACCTTGCTACCCTCCCTTTCATGGAACTGATCATCTCAGTCCAAGATTTGCCAGACGTAAATACCTTGTTATCACTTCAACATTTAAGAATGTATATAAGCATAGTTTTTACCAATTAGTATCATAAACTGGAACAATCTACCTCAAAAAAATTGTTGATTTTAAAATTGTTCAGATAATATTAATTTATTTCATAAATAGATGAATAAGTTATTTACTATCAGACATTGACGTTTTCCGTCGAAACATAGCAGAGAAAACTCAACTCCATAACACGAATTCTTTCTTTCTGATTACTTTGGAACGATGGATGGATGGATGGATAGATGGAATGATGGATTGATGAATGGATAGATAGAAGGATGGTTGGATGGAATAATGGATGGATGGAATGATTGAATGATGAATGGATGGAAGGATGAAAGAATGGATTGATGGATGGGGCACTACCTTATTATAAAGAGAATTGTACAAACCAGATATGCTAATAATACTTACTTCGTAACAACAGTAAGAGCAACTCAATATCTTGTTCCGTAAAGTTCTCTGCCAGCCGCCGAATGACGTCATAGATTAAGGAACAATCGATCAACTGCAAGCGAGAAAAAAAAAGGAAGGTAACTCACGTTGCACTAACCATGCAGGAGTTTAGATTAATGTGGGTTGTTTTGCGTGATAATAAAGCGTTCATATCATTGCGGTGTTGTGTTTGTTTCTAATGTACGAATCACTGTCCAGTTGCCATTTCGCAAAGTAACAGATCAGAAACAAACCTTAAAATTATAAAGATGCGCCAACAGCAAGATCACGTTGGAACACTCTTTTCCATCACTGTAATTGACACCGCCATGAAGGTTGTCGAATTTCTTGACTAATGTTTGTAGAAAAAACGCCCCTGAAACGTGAAACATGTAGCTGTTATTTTAACAAACTTTTACTTCTTTTGTCTTTGAAAATAATAATTCATTCTGTGTCTACTTCTTTTCCACTTTGTGTTGCCTTGTCCTTCTGTCCGTTGTTGTTACCTCAAACAACAAGAACAAAACGAACCAAATCGATATTACTCACTGAAGAGGGAACACCTGTTCCGAAACGTTTGAGGTAACAACGGACAAAAGGACAAGACAACATAAAGTAGAAAATTAGTAGACACAAAATGACATGAAAATTACCACTTGCGCTGAAATAGGAAGTCATGCAACAAAAATGTCATCCAAGTTTAAACTTGACACTGGCTGATTACCGGTTTTCCTGAAGACTTCATTTGTTAAATTAGAACCAAGCCCAGCGTTTAAAGTTGAGGACTGTTGGCTTTTAACATTTCACAATCAAGTGATATAAGATCTAGAACTCAGATGGTAAGATCGATTTAAGCTACTTCGGTCCATCAAAGCCTCTACGTCTCGGTTCAGGGAGAAATTACTGCTTTGCTGTCGCACGACTGTCCAAAGACAAGTTCAAGTTCAAGTTTATTATCAAAAGTTAAAACAAAATGACAAAAAGACACGTAAAGGACGCAAAATTTCGTAAAAAAAACTCTCTAGAAAGGGGTGAATTTTGTCTTTCACCGCACAGGCCATGGAATCATTCTGTCAACCAAAGTAAGTGTTCATGTAACATAAAATCCATGCAGCGTTTTTCCATCCGCTGATTAAGTAGCTGATAAGACATTAGCAATACCACACTTCCGCTATTGTAATAATTACATCTTTTTACCATCATCGTTGCTCATTAGAGCCGGTTTCTCTAGTGTTAAGCAGATAAGTTTGTCTTTCCCTGGACGGAACTTGTTTACGGAATCACTAGGTTAGATTCCAGCATCTCCAGCAGAATAAACTGGAACAAGTCAGGTAAATTTCCTCTTCAAGGGCACAATTCACTAATCAGGCCGGGGTTCAAACTCTCGAACCTAGCGTTGTGAGCCACACTCGCTAATCGCTGGGCCTCTGGGCCACCTACTCCCTTATTGTGGTCTTAATTCTGCTTTGTTCTCTCGTAGTCCCGTATTTTTTACCCCATAGTATCCACAAAACCATAGCACATACTTTCTTGCTGTCGTGAGCTTGCGTACGCGCAGTCAGCAAAACAGGATGGACGTTTTGAAGCCATCAAAACTTAACAACTGGATTTGAGTATTTTATCCTGAGCAGTTACGTAAATTCCAGTTTTATAACCAATTTAACCCTTTGAGCCCCAAGCACGACAAATGACGTGTTGTTAAATTCTCCCAAATGAGTTCCATACATCCCATATAAACAGTTTGGGAGAATTTGGCATTTCAACTTCCACAGCTTATTTTACTTGATCAATTCCTTGCTTCTCATTACTAGTTCTGTTGTTTTGTTCGAGTTACGTAAGGAGAAGTTAGAGGTTGATAATTTGCCTGTAAGGGTTAAGTCGCACATTTCCTTTGATCATATTAAAATCAAAACAAATAAAATTAAATTAAATCAATTCAATTCAAACTACATTAAATAAGTCAAATTAAACTAAATTGAACTAAAAGTCTCCTTACCAAGTTCCATGCCAAGATTGACATGAAGAACCGTTAGTAACATCATGTGCTCCATAATCAACTTCTCAGGCATCAATGTTGGAGCAACGCATGCGCTGAGAATGAGGTCTGTCAGCACATGGTTCATATCTGGAGGTAAAGCATTACTCTATTAAAAACTGATTCGATGATAAAAGAAAACCAAGGATTGTTTTGGCCCCAAAACATCAGTTTTTAACAAAGTTGTTCTTATTTTTTGGTTTCGTTTTTTTTAAATCACAAATTTTGCGAAGCGTGGAAAGTTTATGTGCGAGAAATTCGAGAGAATCTCTCAATAGCTATTAACACATGCATTTGAGACACGTGTTGAAAATATAGCTTCTACAAGAGGCTTATAGCAGAATAGGTAGGACTAAGAATGTTGGTTCATATCTGTTTTTAACTCTGTTAAAAACAAATCAAATTGCAAGATAGCTACCAATATTATTGCAATTATCTGGTAAATGATTTTAAATTCATCCTTAGGAGAAGGCGAAACCATTCGTTGGTTTTTAAGACACGAAAACAAAATGTTTTTGGGTCTGAGAAATATTCAGCTAGAGGGACTTTTTCAACCTCGCGAAAGAATTGCGTTTGTCCGATCGCGAATATTACTTCAGGTAATTATGTAATAAATGAAAAGAGAATTACAACTGTTAAATTTCGCGATTGTTTAATAATGTTACTCAAATATTGTTTGAAGAAGCTGTTGTTAAATTAAAGGGATAATTTTTATTGAGTGAAACCTATATCATTGTCACTTCATTCTGGGGATTCGATTTATTTTAACCTTTATAGATTCTGAGTAGGGTTTTTCCGTGTTTATAAACACGAGAGGCATAACAATATTTGACAACTACGTGTTACTGGAATCAAATTGCTTCTATGTCATGGAAATTAAAAAATATTTATATGGAATTTGTTGGCTAAGGATAAAAAGCTGTCAGAACATCCCTTGCGTCTATGCTGTGTTTTGTTTTCACGAGGAACGGAACAGCAACGGAAGAAGAAGTGTTTCATTCTTACGTTACGTTGTTATGCTTGCGTGCGGTTCGTTTTCACGAAAACATAACTGACATAAGGGCTCTTCCGTTTATGCTTCCGTCGTTTACGTCGCTCGTGAAAACCAAGCTTTAGCCCTGATGATCGGTTACTGATCTTTATATTGACTTAGGCCCTGTTTATACGTCGCATTTGAGACGAATTTAGTTCAGACGAACTTAATTCCAGTAATTTTCTTCGACAGTAAAGCGACGTATAAAACGAACTGAATTGCTGCTTTAAATTATATTCGTCCCGACGTTTCATCCGTGTGCCCCAGATGGATAAAACGTCCGAAATGCGTGTCACTTTATACGTCGCTTTTCAGTCGCATCAAAGTAAATGCATACAATATTTTTCGACGACATAAATTATTCCACCGACTAATTTTGAGCCCACGCTCACAGTTTTCACGTGGCGCAAAACGACATCAAAATTATATTTGACGTCTAAAATGAACTAAAATTTAACTTCGTATGCTAGACGAAAAAAATTCATTTATTAAATACGTGTCATTAAATGCGACGTATAAATAAGGCCTGATATAGTTGTACGTATGGCACAATAAAAAGTGTAATTAGTTGAAAAGCTTCTGATTCATCATCAGTTTTACATTGCACACTTTGGATAGGTTTCTATTTATTATTGCGAGCTGTATTGCATACACCTGTTTCAGACAGAGGTGGCAACGTTTTGCACATCTTGCAAGATTGCATAAAACGGTTGCATCACGTATAAATTTTTCGTGCAACTTGCCTCGCAAACGGGACCCGGGTTGGTGCGGGGGATGGAGGTGGGGGTGGGGCTAATTTCAGACGTAAGCTATACGTGGACTTGCTGCCCTTCCTGGTAAACTTTTTCGACCTGATCATAAACATGATATGCTTTTGATGCCCGAAATGTTAAACAGGGTATACATATTGCTCCTTTAGCCATCATAAACACGGTGGTAGTCCTGAAGCTCAGAACACAGAATTTCAAACTGAGCTGCGATTGCTGCATCCGTGTCTTGGAGCGTTCGTGAAACCTGGCAATTGCCCGGGAGCAACGACTATTTGACTTAAAATTCAAGGATATTTGCGAATTAAACAATTACAATATATTATTATAAACAGGGTGTGATTTTAGACGAACAATAATAAACAGGGTATAGCAATTTATAACGTAATATCACAACAGGGTCAGGGTTTTAGAGCTTGGGCGGCACCCCTTACCCTAACTTAGGATGAGTACCCCTCGGAAATGGGGTTTATTTATGCCTGCTTGACTTCACTCAATAAACTACAGTATTACGTGCAATGGCTAAAATCGTTGAGACAAGTTGCAGACATCGTTGCCAGTAGAGCTATAGAACGATAGAGCGATAGAACAACGGAACGATAGAGCAATAGAACAATAGAATGATAGAAACAAACGATAGAGCAATGGAACAATAGAAAGATAGAACGATAGAGCGACAGAGCGATAGAGCGAGAGAGCAATAGTCACACCTGCAAGTCACAGCCGCAAAAGCCTCATAGAATAAAAAATTAAAAATATATTAAAAATCAAAATAAAAAATAAAAAGAACTCTTAGTCAGACTTCCTGTTAAGCCCGGTTTCCATATGATTGCTCCCCGCGTCGCTACAGTCGCTAGAAAATATTTTTTTGCGAGAGAGTCTGGAGCTAGCGCACGGCGCAGTGGTTTCTGGGATGCATTCAATCTCTACTATCGCAACTGATTTCGAACCTCAGGTTTCCACTTATCGTTCCTGTTGTCCCCTAACTCAAGTCGCGAAACTCTCATCTAACGCAAAGCTAGAAGAGACCGAGATAGAACATGTGCGATTCTAGCCAATGCAATCGCTTCTATCACTACTGTCGCGAGCGCCACGGTTTTTATTAAATCGCTTCAGTCGTAGAAAAAATTTGTTTGCGACTGCAGTAACAGGAGTGATTTTAGGGAAACCGGGCTAAAGGAGATGCTCGAAATGCATCTTAAAATGTACCAAATTAGACCCAAGGCTGACACTGACCGGCAAGATGGGTATTTCGACGAACAAGTCTTCTTTGGTGCCAGAGTAGAAATGAAAGATTATTGCCTATTGGACATAGTACCGTTAAAACGGGAAGCTATATTTGAAAAAAATTATTCCTAAATTTAGCAAAATGTTATTTTTATAAAACTGATTGTTTTTCAAATAAAAATTTAATAATTACTGGTTCTTAAACATTTGTTTGAATATGCGTAGCTCTTCCTGTCTTTTTTTTCAGTTCCAACTTATAGAGGGTTTTGAAATTTTAATTTTTTCAAAATCTGTTCATTCTCTGCTTTTTCTTGCGTAATTTGTAAAAGTATCTTGGGACAATGGGCCTAGGGCCCTTATCTTTACCCTCATCTCGCTCCCTTCCGCATTGGTTCTTCGAGCACAGCCCATTGAGATCATGAGAGTGAAGAACACGAAAAAAGTTGAACATGGATTTGTACCAATGAAGTAGTTTGTATTTTGCATCTCTCTTCCTGATATGGGAAGAAAAGGAGACGAAAAATCTACGTGGTGAGTAGCCTTGACAGCCATTTCCAGTTTATTTTTAACTGATCTCGTGTGCCGTCCCGTGACATTAAAACTTTGCCGTATTTTAATAATTCGATTTATCGTTTGAACAGTTTGTCCAAGCCAGTTTCAGTACTTGTGGCTGATCAAAATATTAATTTCTTTAAATTTAAGCTTGCGATTTGTGTTATTTAAGGAACAGCCACTCCAGAAGTGTTGTTAAAAACAGCCGTTTCTTTATATAAATTCTGAAAGACATTTGGCGCATTTTGTTTTGAACACTACGAAGAAATCGGATCGGAAATTTGTTTTTCCTAGTTTATGAAAAAGCATATTGTTAAAATAGTAATAATATATGTTTTGATAAGTGTAAGTTTTAGTAAGTTGAACAGTCTTTCTTGTCGCAAAGTCAGTTATGTTGGCTTTCAAAATATATGAATAGGAAATTTGGTCTGCAGTTGCTGTTTATAATTTGATGCGCGAGTCGAACACGACTCGCTTTATTCATGAACGCATTCATATTGTTATTCTAATAAGCTCCCTTTGTGCGCCTTTCAACAGAATAGAGCTGTGACTGCCTTGTCAAGATCTTGCTCCGAGGCGCTTCGCAAGGACGCCGAGTTTAAAGTACTTCGTCTTGACTGACCGTGATCGGGAAGTAAAATTATGCCTAGCGTTCCTTTATCGAGTCCGGGTTACTCCACGGGGTAATGTGATCTCATGTAAATGGACGCCTTGTAAGAACGAAATCTTTGTCTCTACATATACTTTTTAACGGCTCTATGTGCGCTTACTTTGTCCTAAAAGGGCCTTCCGTTGTGTGATCACTCAAGCATTCAGTGTAGTCCATCACATCGATTTTCTTTCTTCGTGTATAATATGATATTGTGCGGAGCATGTATTGTGCGACAATCTTACACTTTAGCACATGAAATTTTATCTTTTGGATTATTTTCAGCTTGAGCGATTTTTGTGTTAGTATACGCCTCCGTCTGACAAACACTTGCATTTTTTTGTTGTTTAACACAGGCGACACACACCGTATTATACTCACCCAGATATAAGGATCTACGAACTCAATAAACGCCTACAACATCGGACTGAGGTAAGGTTTTTCTGTGATGTTTATACAAATATAAAATTGAACCACCGAAGGCATACGTTGGCAGTGGCGTTGAAAAATGCTTTCTGTTTATATGTTTATCTGATCGTGAGCCATTCACGAGAGCCCATAGAGAAAGAACCGTCATAAATGATCAAGTTTAACTGTATGCAGAGTAAAATGGACTCATTAGTAGTGTGTCGCCCGTAGGCACACCGTTTTTGAATGAGATTTTGTTACCGATGTAGTGATAGACTGGCCTTCACCTCCCAAACGCGAAGACTCAAGAGCCCAGTCTTTCACATCACCTGACAACAGTAATCGAATCACTTAGGGTATTGCGAGCTAATCTGAATATTCGCTCACACCAGTTGAATTTATTACCATTTCATCAACTGTTTTTTACAGTAAAGAAAATATTCAGAAATGTTAGCACTGTTTAAATAAGTTTTACGTTTCATGAGACACTTTCATAGCTTGTGATACTTTGTGTGCTGACACGAAATTTGTTTACTTTTGAAAGCTTAGGTTTGGTTTCCTGAATCAGGCAAACATTTTTTTCTGCTCAAGAAAGGGACTTCTGAGATGAATATTATATTTTTTAGGGAGAAATAAAAGAGATTAAAAAAATTGTTTTTATCATTACTTGACAAAAGAAAGTTACATTAAAAAACAGCTGATCAATGCTAAATCTGATAGATGTAAAACATGGCTCCACAAAGTTACAGTTACTGTAATAGTTGAAAATGTCATTGCTTTCAAATTTAATTTAGGGCATAAGATACTTAAAATATAAAACATTTTATCAAATGGAAACAATTCTTTATCTAAAGCCCACCACTTATGAGCCAAAGTTTTGTTGTAAGTTCTGTGATTATTTGTGTGCTAGCAGGGCTTGACTTTTATGGTTGTCAGGTCGTCAGAAATGACTGGAATCTTCATCAGGCAACCAAGAATAACAGTCTAGTCATCCTTTGGATAACTAATACCAACTGCTTGAAGTATAGTTTTTTATTTTTTTCTTAACACGGTGGAGGTTATATTTTGCTAAAATATTTATTTAATAAAATACAATAAAATAGATACCTTGACAAAAAAAATTGTATTGGTAAATATTACAATGTAGCAACAATCTGTTAATATGAAATTTTAAAATAAAAGGAACTATAAAACACATTAAAGCACTTATTATAATTGTTTGAGTCACTTTTGTTTGGGACAATCTGAATTTTTGGGAAACAATGGGCAGTTTGCAGGTTGTGCATGGCATGACGTCATGCCTTTTCATGATGGGCTAACACGTTTTGGTGGGCAAAACACAAAAACCCAACCGCAGCTTCTGTGACTTTGTTGTTATAGTAGTGTTTGTAACTACTAAATTTTATACTCTATATCTTAAATTTACATTGCTATTCTTTCAAGCTGAGCAGTTCCTTTCTGTACTAACCACTTTAGCAAAGTATTAAATATAAAATTTCACAGCCTTCCATTAAAAAATATAATATTTTTAAAAGCTTCGGCTTGTTCGTATTTGCAAGAGTATACCAATTTATGCAAGGATTTTGAAGGAAAGGCAGTTATAAAGTAAGATTGATGTACCGTCTATTTTTATTGGGAAAAAGGTGAAGGTGAGAAATACTCGAAAATCACAAAGCAATGCAGATGAACAACAGAGTACATCTGAATCTCTGGTGGGAGTATAAATAGAGAGTAGAGTGTCTAACAGAGCCATTAACTTCCTCTTCTGCCGCTTATGAAACGCTAAATTTGTGCAATTCAGTCAATATACAAAGCAACAATGAAAATCTTTTTCTTCTCGCTAACAAAGCCATTTCAGAGTCTACAAATAAACTATCGAGCTCCAGCGAAGACTGAAAATACTAGCAGAAATTGCGACTAGATTGTGCAATTTTGTGACAAAGGATATCAAGTGAACTCAAGCGACGAACAGCTGAAAGAAAAAGTTGATACTGTAGAAAACCTTGAATCATTGATTAAATGGTTGAGAGAACAAGAGTTGAATGCAAGAAATATAAAGGAAAGCTGTTCAAAATTAAAATTTTATACTGGTTATTTAACTGCTAAACTGTTTGTAAATACGATTCTTTCGCATTTCAGGTAGGCATGCGCATATTATGTTTGAAAACTGCGTTTAACGGAAAAATAATTTTAACCGACTTACTGGCCACGGCTTCTTTGATTTGTACAGAACTGGATTTGTCATAATTTTCAGCCCATTGAATTTTGTGAAAGTCGCAAAAAGCGTCAAAAATAATTCAATTGAATGTGATCATGATTTCGTAAGATGATGAATATCGTTTGATTTGTTTTGCCCACCAAAATGTGTCAACCAATCATGAAAAGGTATGATGTCATGTCACATGTGACCTGCAAACTGCCCATTGAAAAATAGTGTCATACTTGGTGAGAAAAATTGCTCACATCAAATTGTTTAGGCAAGCTTTTTTCACTCGCCAAAAATTTTCAAATGGCAAGCTCTGGTAAAGAAAGTTATCGACAAGCCTGAAGGGCTACTAACTTTTGAGATTTACCAAGAGCTGGGTAAAAGCTTTTCTCAAAAGTTTGTTCATGTTTCTTTGCTTATTATTTTTTCTTGGCAATATACTAAAATGTCTTAAAATGAATACAACATCTGTGATCACATCATGATTGAATAACAATCGAGCAGAACAACATGTTTTTAAAACAGATATTGTCCACTAGTTTGTGTTGAGCATGGCCTCATGAAGGCTTACTTGCTGGCACTAGAAGTTGTCTGAAAAAATTTTGCACCCCAGGTATACAAATAGCAGGGCCTCTGATATTGTGCGATGGTGCGATCCCGCATAATTGGTCAATAATCGCATCCGATCGCATAATTTGCAAA
>JAOCPT020564936.1:0-10863 GCA_026546935.2 Palythoa grandiflora | reverse complement strand
CAGTTAAAAAGCCAAGTTCTCCCAAACTGTTTATATAGAAAGTATGGAGTTTAGTAGGGAGAATTTACCAACACGTCATTTGTCGTGTTTGGGGCTTAAAGGGTTAAGGAGCACTTTCATTCTAAGTGGCTATTTTTTTCTGTAGTTTTGTGGAGTATCTTTGTCTTCCTTGCTTGACTTACAATTAAACTTTCTTGGTATTTTATGTATCATGGACCCATATTCGTTTTTTAAACTATCCCCTGCTGCAAGTAAAAGTAATTTTATATTTGTCCATCTCAAAATTTTGTTATTTTTCTGTACTTTATTAACTGTGAAATCCCCAAATAAAACCACTATAGTTCACTTCTGACATATGTACCCTGCACTTATCACTAATAAACATTGGAGTGGAATTTTTTAAACAAAAGCACTGAGGGACATATTATTTTTATTGATGAAACTGTTAAAAATAGAGCTGCTGAAACTGAATCAGATATTGCTTGTTGCCTCAATATTTGATTATGGTAGAAGAACTTGAAATCTTTAAAACTCTAGGTTTTAAACTATGATTTTTTCAACAAAACAGTTTTTATACATTCAAGCAAAAATTATAAACAGGAACTGTGATTAGAAATACATAAATACTGAAAAAATTAATGAGAAATAAAATAATAGACTATAATGATAATTGGCATATAGTTTTCAATTTATGTCTCAATTATATGCAGCTGTATCATAACATATTTATAAAAGTGAAAGAATTATTGAAAAAAATGTTAATGTGATTAGATAAATAAACAGTTTTTATTTTTGTTTCATTCAGGGATAATTCAGAATTTGTTTGTGACTGGAGGGTAAAAATTAATTATTATTTAACTCCCTAAAACATGCATGGAATGTGTTTTGAATAAAAATAAATAATTATATCTTAAAATAAACCCAAAAATGCATGAGTTTGTCAGATTTTTGTCTCGAATGACTTGGAAAGCTGCCCTTTGATATTATCTACAACAATGAATATAACAACATGACCTTCTATTAATTTGAGCTCTGAAACTATACATTCTTGATTGATTATTTTGGAGTATTGAGGTTTTTTATTAACTCAAACCCATTCAATGCAATAACATGTTCATGTGGCCTGGCAGTTTGCTTTCAGTGTCATGATTGGTTTTTTGTGGTCATCTTGGTTTTATTTGAGTGGTAGTTCTCTAAAATGTCATCCATTTCTTTGTCCATCAGAGTTGTAAACCTCGCATTCTCTTCATTCCATTTATCAATACTTCTGATTAATAATTATAATTTTTGTTATTTCTGCTTTAAGGGAAGCTCAGCCCCAAACCTATAAGTTTTTTTATGTGTTTAATTACAAAAACATCTGCTTGGGGTTCCAGAAATGTGATTTTTTGGGAGATTTTTACAAAATATGCAAGAGGGAGCCGTCTTTGCGCCCAAGATCTAATCTGTGTCATCACAATGTAAAAATGCAATTTGTAGAAGAAAGGCAAGCTTTTTGTGAAGTTGATTACAATGAAAAACATTTTTATACTATAGCAGGGTTTCAGTTAACTTTTTAGGGGTATGGCTAAAGAATTTAAGCTGCGGCTAAAAAAATTGTCATTATAGAAAGCCCCGTCTAATTGTTACTCGGAACATACATGCACCCCTCAATAGCACTGGCGAAAGCTCATGAAGCTTTGGCGAATATTCCTCAAAAGTCAAGAATGCACCGGCGAAATTCGTTGTTCACCAGCCCTTATTTGAAACCCTGGTATAGGATAATTTTACAAAAATACTAGCAATAATACAATCTGAACAAGGCAATAGAGCTGATTCTTTTGATAGTTTGACATTGTGACATCAGTGCAATATGATGGCCCCAATGGTATTGACTACTGTAGCTCTTTTTTTATTCATTTTTGCAGAACATAAACTAGCGAATCACTTTAGAAAGTAAACTTCAGAATCCTCAACAGATGTAGTTTAACATATAAGATGATAATTTTGACATCAAGCTTCCCTTTAATGAATTATATCTTTACTAATTTTTATCACAATTTTTGTTTTTAACAGATAGTTATCATTTGTTTTTCACAGAATCATGGTGATCCTTTTATCAGGAACTGTAGACAAGAATCGGCACTGGACCTTGCTGCACAGTATGGTAGAATGGAACCTGTGAGGAAATTTACTTGTTAGATATATGTAATTTAAAGGATATTAATTATCAGACGAGTAAGATTTATTTCTTACCAATGTTGTGTATAAACCTAGGTTCTACAAAATTAAGGTCAAAGTACTGTTTTGCTCAGGTACTCAGAGATGCCAAATAAATGTGAGGGGAGATGAGAAGTTTTGGAAAAACGTAATAAACAGGGGGTGTGAGAGGTTAAAAACATGGCAGTTATTATGATAGGTCAATATTTGATAGCAGATTGGGCAATCAGAGCCTGAAATAATTTAAATATTGTCCTGAAAAACTTCCAAGCAAAATTAAATTTGACTGGAAATTTTCAATTTTGGTCAGAAACATTTGAGCTGAGTTTGATTTTCATCCCCAAACACTACAAATTTCAGGTTGGTAAATTCTCCCAACTGGGCAGAATACTTTATATATAAGCAGTTTTTGAGGATTTAGGCATTTCAACTGTCACAGCTTATTCCATGTGATCAATTCCTTATTTCTCATTACAAGTTAAAATTAATTATTTTGTTTGGTTATGTAAGGAGAAGTCAGATGTTGATAAATTGCCTGGGGCTGAGAGGGTTAATTATATGAAACAAATTGTTGTGTTCACTCATTATTTTTTGATAATTAAGTACTGCATTTTATTTTAAGGTGAAACTGCTGCTCTCATATCATCCCAATCTTTTGCAATCATTTGCAAAGACACACACACCCCTCCACCTTGCAGCTCGTAATGGTCATGTTGGTATTGTGTCTTTCCTTCTGAGTTGCGGCATGGACGTCAACACTCAGGTTAGTATTGTATATTTATCTACAAAGTTATTTAAATGTAAAGGGTAAAGTTGATTTTACACAAGGTAATTTTTCATACAACTTGTCTTATAATGCCATTGCGAGACGAGTTGTGCGAGCCATTGCAGCATGTAGCACCTGTGCAATGCCTAAAGTTATTGCGAGACAAGTTGCAGACATTGTTGCTGAATATAAAATCAAGTTCTACTTCTCACAATAATTTTAGACTTTACAAATTTCAAGTTGCAGGAGCCATTGCACTGTGTAGCATCCTCTTTGCAACTTGTCTTGCAATGGCATCGTGAGACACTTACTTACTTACGCCCATCGCCCCCTGCGGAGCATAGGCCATCGATGAGCTTCTTCTATCTCACCCGGTTCTGAGCCCTTCTTTCCAGTTCTTTCCAACTCAAACCATTCTCTGTGACTTCCTTTTCCCAAATCTCTCCTCCAGCTATTTCTTGGTCACTCCACGAAAGGGCCTGCAGCACGATGTTGTTTGTCGGCTTCTGCAAAGTGTGGCCAAGCCATCTCCACTTCCTTCTTCTAATCTGTATCGAAACCCGCACTTCCCCAGCCCAATGCCATAGCTCCTCATTTGTCACTTTGTCTTGCCAGCAGAGTCCAAAAATTCTTCGGAGACAATTGTTGATGAAACTTTGGATTCTTCCTTGTATTCTTGTGGTCGTTCTCCATGTTTCTGCCCCATAAAGTAGAACGGATTTAACATTAGATCGAAATATACGCAGTTTAGTTCTTAAAGATAGCTCTCTTGATGACCAAACTTTTCTTAACATAAGGAAAGCAGCTCTGGCCTTGCCAATTCTTGTCAGTGCATCCTTGTCTGTTCCTCCTAGGGTATCCACAACACTTCCAAGATATGTAAAATCCTTAACGTCCTCCAGCTGTTGTCCATCCACTATGATAGGTTCTTCACAGTTGGTATTCATCCTTAGCACCTTCGTCTTCTTCTTATTTATCCGCAGCCCAACTTTTGTTGATTGTTCTGCAAATCTTAGTGTCTTTTGCTGCATTTGTGTATGGTTGTGGGAAAGTAAGGCAAGGTCATCTGCATAATCGAGGTCATCCAGTTGTTCCCAGGGCGTCCACTGTATTCCATTATTAGTTTTGTTTGTCACTGATCTCATTATCCAATCAATTGCCAAGAGAAAAAGAAAGGGTGATAACAAACACCCTTGTCGCACTCCAGGTTTTAAGTTCAAATGGTTCCGAAAGTAGGCCCTCATGGGACACTCGGCAAGTAAATCTTTCATAGTTGCACTTTATAATGGTAACAAGCTTCTCTGGAATTCCATAGGATCGTAAAAGTTTCCATAGTGTTTCCCGATCTACACTGTCAAAAGCTTTCTCATAGTCCACAAAGTTGATATAAAGGGACGAGTTCCATTCTAGGGATTGCTCTATGATATCCCGTAGGGTACAAATCTGATCAATGCATGATCGGTCTTTTCTGAAGCCAGCCTGTTGGTCTCTGAGCATGATGTCAACTGCTGTCTTCATTCTTTCTAAGAGTATTCTATTTAGCACTTTGCCTGGAACAGAGAGTAGCATAATACCTCAGTCTATGGCTGTTGCAATCACTAAGGTCTCCTTTCTTAGGAACTTTAACAATAATGCCTTTTCGCCACTCTTCCGGGATGCTCTCCTCTTCCCATATTCTAGCAAAGAGTCTATATAGGATATCTACTGATGTTGACATGTCCGCCTTCATAGCTTCGGCGGGAACCCCATCGGGTCCCACTGCTTTACCATTCTTTGTAGCCTGGATGGCTGCCCTAATCTTGGATTTACTTGGCTTATCGCAATTCAAGGGTAGAACAGTATCACAAGTTGCACAAAAAAAATTACTGCGTGTGAGATCATCTTAAAGGAGTTGCTTGCTTATCCCCCTTTCGCACAGCCAGACTCTAAATTTCCAATGGCACAGCTCAACAAGCTTGTACCAAAGGAGCTATGCTGCCATCTAGGTGCTTGGTCCAAGAATACGATCCGTACATACCCTCAGAACACAGCAGCACAGCTGGGAGCTGATTTTGCTGAGGGAGGAAAACCGGAGTACCCAGAAGGAAAACCTTGGAGTCAGATTGAGATCAACAAATCTCAGCCCTCGTGCAGACCCGGGAGTCAATCCCAGGTCGTAGAGGTGGGAGGTGTGAGTGATGACTGCTATGCCAACCTGACTCTCCCATTTTCTTTGACTTAAAATTATTTAGTCCTGATGGGGCTTAAGAAATTTAAGTTTTCTCTAAGAGTATTCATTTAACTCAAATATTGAGTTATACATAATGTTTTTCAGTGCTGTTAAATTCATGCTATACTCTCTCATTATACTGCCAGATTGATGAAGTAACCATACTATAGGTTTTGGGACAAAAAATGGCTAGAGTTTACAAAATGAATTTAAACCCCTGCTTTTTTTGTAGTTATAAAAATATTAACAATAATAATAATGATGATAATGATTATTATGATTATAGCTACATAGGTTACACTTTGATCCAATGTGGTTTAATGATGATTGCATAATATATGTTTAATAAACTGCAAATAATAAAAATATGATTAATCTTTTCACTGAAAAGTCCCTTTTGGGAATGTGTCAATAAAGTTTTACCATTACCATTACCATTACTTTAAGTATTAACAATTTAAATTAATATACGGTTTTGAAAAGACTATATTTTTGGTTGAACATTAAATTATGTTTGTTTTTTCTCTCTCAGTGCGATAGTGGCACAGCTCTACATGATGCAGCTTTGTTTGGCAAATTAGATGTGGTGAACCTCCTTCTACAATGTGGTATGAATAAATACTCAGTGAGAACATTTTCAGTTCATTAAGTTCTTTGTCACTGTGAAACAGTTGACATGATCATAGTAACGTATGATTCGGCAGAGTTCTTCCCACAGTGCTGCTCTGCTCTTACTCGTACACCACTGATTCTGATCTTTTCTTTCCAAAAATAAATAAAAGATTACAAGGTTTTGGTAAAATGTTCTCAAGAAACAAGCTTGAAACAACAAGTTCTGTTTTACCATTGAGTGATTGCCATTTTGCTCTACTCTATCCCAAGCCACGTTTTTCAGCTAAGACTGGTCGTGTGATGTCTGTAACCTTAACAACAGTATATATTATGTATCTCAGTTAATTTATGATCATCATAATTATAATCATAACAGAGCCTCTGCTCTGCTACCTCTGATCTGGGGAGAATTCTGAGAACAGAATAAAAGCTTGCACATGTATTACTAAGAATAATTATAATTATAAAACAGATAAAAGATAAAGACGTTAATGACAACTCCCTGAAATGGGCTTTTCAGTGTCATACAAACACAACACAACATAACACATTAAGAATCCCAACTGACAGGAGGCAGACCAGTTGGCTATTTACAAAGCGTGGTGGACTTGACCCTGGGATTTACCCGAAGACAAATCCAACTAGTGGTCAGAGCGGGACTTGAACCCGGGTCAACCGCTTTCAAGTCCGGCGCCCTGACCACAAGGCCACGCTTGCCTCGAGTAATATTGCACCAGATCAAGTAATATTGCACCAGATCAAGTAATATTGAACTAGATCGAGTAATATTGCATCATAATCAAGTAATATTGAACCAGATCAAGTAATATTGCACCAGATCAAGTAATATTGTACCAGTTCAGAAACAAAATAAATTGAACGAGAAATCAAATTGAACTGCAACATGTTTACTTTCTGTAAAGGTGAAATGTTTGCTGTTGGCTCCTTCAATACCTTGAGAATGTGTGACAAAACAGGGGTAAGTTTTTGTGATATGCACCTTTAGTTAATTATTAAAGTTCTGAAAGACGCACTATTTTAATAGTACAAATTCTTCTCTTTTCTAATTGTTGTGTGCACAGAATATCTGAACTTTCAGCAAACCTTCTGGGCTCATATAGAAATCATTGAATTAGAACCACAGTAAAAGTTTTCTTTCTAATCAATAATGATGTAATATAACTAATATAAATATATATATAAATATATAACATAGCACAGATTGGCTTGGATAAATACTACGCTGGTACTCTGTCCAAGTACTCAGAGTGAATGTGTCAAAAATTACTTCGAACTTGATTTGAACTCGAAAATGGCCTGCAGGGCTTTCTCATGTTTCTGCAATCTTGATTGAATAAGAGCCCGGGAAACCAAATTTTCTTAATTCCTCGTTTGCTCATTTTCCAGCAAAATCCAGATCAATTTTTGGTAGATATTACAACAATTTTGACCGAGAAGGGTCGGCACTCCTAAATGACACCATTCTTTCTCTAATATGCCCAATATAATTTATTTTCAAAACCTGAAACATGATTACATAAAATCGTAGGAACTGTATTTGATCTCTTTACGTGTTATGTTTTTATCCCCATGTTTCACCAAGTGGTCGCATGCACTTGAAAAGCCTAGCACTGGTTCCATCTTTAATATTGCCTGGTCCAGCGATGGTACTCAGCTGGCTGGAGCATGTGGAAATGGTCAAGTCATCTTTGCACACATTATTGAAAGGTATTTTAGTTGAGTTCTATAAGCTGGTTGTAGAAATACTGTAAAGTTATAACAAATAATAATTTCAGAATGATTTATAAACTTATAGCGGCAAAATTTGGCTGATGTTGGCAGTACAGTTCCGGAGTGGTTATAGCTTGTGCAACTCCTGATCCATGTTTTAAGGCTTTGGTGTGTATAGGACATTGTAAAATTGATAAAACATCTAAATCTTTACGATTTGAATGCAATAAAATTTAAAAACACATTAACGTTTCGGCTTCTCTTGAGTGTGGTCTTGGTGCATGGTCTTGTGTATTCTTAGTGTGCGGTCTTGGAGAACAGTCTTGATATGCAGTTTTGGTTTACTGTTTTTGTGTGCGGTCTAGTATGTGCTTTAAATGCACAGTCTTGATGCACAGTCTTGGTGTGTTTTTATGTGCAGTATTAGTATGTGCTCTTAATGCATAGTCTTGGTGCACGGTCTTCGTGTGTGGTCTTGGTGCACATTCTTGGTGTTCAGTCGTGATGTACGGTTTGATGCACGGTATTGGTGTTAATGATTTGGTGCATGGTTTTGGTGAATGGTTTTGGCGTGTGGTTTTGGAGCACAATTTTGGTCACGCTTTTAGTGGACAGCCTAGTTTTGCCGTTTTGATGTGTTGTTATGGTGCAAGGTCTTAGTGTACAGTTTTGATGTTTGGTTTTGGTGCATGATCTTGGTGGGCCATTGTGGTGCATGGTTTTAGTGCATGTTTTTGATGCATGATCTTGGTGGGCCATTGTGGTGCACGGTTTTAGTGCGTGTTTTTGATGCATGATCTTGGTGGGCCATTGTGGTGCACAGTTTTAGTGCGTGTTTTTGATGCAGGATCTTGGTGCGCCATTGTGGTGCACGGTTTTAGTGCATGTTTTTGATGCATGATCTTGGTGCGCCATTGTGGTGCACGGTTTTAGTGCATGTTTTTGATGCATGATCTTGGTGCGCCATTGCGGTGCACAGTTTTAGTGCATGTTTGATGCATGATCTTGGTGCGCCATTGTGGTGCATGGTTTGGGCAGTTTGGAATGCATTTATGGGGCGCAGTCTTGTTGCGCAGTTTTTATGTGCTGTCATGTGCGGTTTTGGTGTATTGTCTTGTGTTTATTATTCCAGTGTTTGAAAATGGCATTCCTTTACCCTGTACTATTATTTTGCGCCCTGTACGATTATTTGGTACTTTACAGTATTAGGGAATGAGGCAATGTTTACAGGCCCTGTATGATTATTTGGTACTTTACAGTATTGGGGAATGAGGCAATGTTTACAGGCCCTGTATGATTATTTGGTACTTCACAGTATTGGGGAATGAGGCAATGTTTACACGCCCTGTATGATTATTTGGTACTTTACAGTATTGGGGAATGAGGCAATGTTTACACGCCCTGTATGATTATTTGGTACTTCACAGTATTGGGGAATGAGGCAATGTTCACAGGCCCTGTATGATTATTTGGTATTTCACAGTATTGGGGAATGAGGCAATGTTTGCACGCCCTGTATGATTATTTGGTACTTTACAGTATTGGGGAATGAGGCAGTGTTTACACGCCCTGTATGATTATTTGGTACTTTACAGTATTGGGGAATGAGGCAATGTTTACAGGCCCTTTTATCTTTCATTTATCATATCTTAGGCGGCTAGAATGGAAAAACTTTGAGGTGACTGTTGCAGAACGAAAAAGTATTCAAGTACGTGATGTTATACACGATGCCAAAGAGTCACTAGGTAAGTGCTGCTATTTTTCTTGCTTTAAATATAGTTAATTTTCCGATGTTTAATTTTGTATTCGTTTTGTGGATACTTGGAGGTTTGTATCCTCCACCATAAGAGTGTGTTCCTTTGGAAAATCCAAATCTAGATTCTTTAGTCTAAATTAGAATTTTGCATTCCATTTGTCATTTTTACCCAAAATCTAGTTTTAATTATAATCCAAACAATCCACCTTTGATTTTGGATTGTTTGAATTAAATGAGCATCACGATTGAGGATTTTTTCATTTTTTCGTTTCATTTACGAATCCTAATTCAGGTTTTTGTTTTGACTCGTAAAACGTTTTCGCGCAATCCATTTGTTCCAGAAATCCTCAAGAAGCTCAAGTGTTTCCTTTTCCCTAATTTAAAAGTTTCCTTAAAAACTATTTTTAAAACTTTTGCACACCCCACCACACAATAATTTCAAGTATGTATAAAACTTTAAATGTGAATTGTTTTACTGCATCTCATAAAGCATATTAGATTTCATTGATATGGGCATTGATGTTGGCACAGCAGTAAGATCTCTGTCTTTCAGTTACAACGTCCTAGGTTCAACTTCAATTGACCGGCTATTTTGAGCCCAGTAATTAATCAAAGCACCAAATGATCAGATCACAGTTTAAGAAATAGAAAGTGAGATACAAGTTAATTATTTGTAACTCTACTTTTCTTGTTAAAATGGAAGACAATGCGTAATTGTTGGGATCACAACCTTTTAATTTTTTTTAACAAGTGTATTTTCTGACCAAGTGACTTCAAAGTTCCTTGCCTAACTGTGGCTACCTGTTGCAAAACTCCCTTGAAATTTAGGTTTTAAATTTTACAGACTTTCGTGATCGTATCATCAAAGCCTCCTTGGAATTCAACCACCTGGTTGTCGCCACGTCTTCCCAGTGTTACATCTACAGTGTGAAGAACTGGAACACACCCACAATCTTTGACCTCAAGAATGGCAATATTACCTTGATCAAACAAGCAGAGAAGTATGTACATGGGGTAGTCAACTCTTTCAGCCATAGGCAATTTATCAACATCTACCTTCTCCTTACATAACTCAAACAAAATAATATAACTGGTAATAAGAAATAAGGAATTGATCAAGTGGAATAAGCTGTGGAAGTTGAAAACCCAAATTCTCCCAAACTGCTTATATAGAAAGTATGGAGTTCAGCTGGGAGAATTTACCAACACATCATCTATTGGTTTGGGGCTTAAAGGGTTAATCATAATTTATCCTTTTATGTAAATTCCATTTCAGATAAGGCCAATGAAAATTTATGTCATGTTTCTCGTCGGCGCCCGCATGGGATTTTAGCACCGCATTGAAATTTTTCATTATTCATTATTTTTTGAAAAGCAAAGATATTAATGGTTCATCAACAATTTGATCACAAATTTTTGGTTCGAAAATTTTTTTCCTGCCTTTTTTCGATTAAAAAATTGTTGTTAGTACATCTGAACGAGGCTTACAAGTTTCAACTTCGATTTCATCACGTGCACCTCATGTCCACCATTGTGCTTTGTTGTTCACCCGAGCAAATCGAGTTCTTTGTGACGACAAGAACCAAGGGT
>JAOCPT020564909.1:0-10864 GCA_026546935.2 Palythoa grandiflora | reverse complement strand
GATGCAATGAATCGAGCGAGATGGAGAGTGGGAGTGGGGGAGATTGCTGGCAGAGTGGGGTAAATCCGGCCACCCTCATTTACGGGGATAAAACCGGAGCAAAACTGGATTGATGATGCTTTTAATCTTTCTTTTCTTTTTGTTTTGTTTATCTGTCTGTTTGTTTGTTTGTTTGTTTCTTTCTTAGGCTATCAGCTTACTGTGTAATTGTGTATTCAAGTTCAAAATTATTGTAAAATGTTTGAACTAATTAAGTTAATCATTAATCATGTTGGTCATTGTATTTTACTAACTTTAGCTTTTAGTTTTATTTTTATTCCCCCCTCCGATCTTACATTTTTGGCCTAAATGTTGTAAAACAACAAATCAAATTGGTCTGGCCTTATCATCTCAAAACTTCAACTTATATATAAGCAAATATGGAAAGTAAAATAAGTTTTATCTTTAAGTTTAAAATTTTTCTTAATAAATATTTGAAGTCTGATTGTTTTTTGCTTTTTAACTTATGTTTGACAGTTCTCATAAATAACAAAATCCAATCATCTCCAAAATTCATTTTATTTTGCAATGCAGTTCTCCAGAATCAGTGAAATTTGTTGTTCATGTTTCTGATTGGACAAACAATATCTTTTCATGGTGAAATTTTGTCATTTGTGCTCCTGATTCGCTATGTTTAGAATCAGTACTATTTTTATTCACTGCAATTTTGGTTGGTAAATCTCAGTACCTATGAAACAGATTGACTCATAGTAGCAGATATAGCTAGCGGTGAGTATGCTGTAGACTGACTTCCTCATTTGTTCACATTAAAAAACAGCAAGGCAAAGTCAAAAACATGAGAGGGCCTTATCTAAGCCCAATGCTTTTACCAAATAAACATAAAAAAGTTGGGTAATATTGATCCAGAATGAATGAGTGAGGACTAACTTAAAATTGGAAATCTCCCAGCAAAACTGGGAAAGTTGACAGATCTGACACTGTTGTGTGCAAAAACAGTGCTTACCTGAATACAAGCAAAGTGACCTGTCGGTTGTCTTTTGGAAGCTTGTCCCAAATTTCTTCCCTGTACAAAAATGAAAGACAGATGTTTAGTTTATTTAAAGTAGCAGTTTCAATTGTGTTTTTTTTTATTCAACAAAGAATTATAATAAATTAATAATATGAAAACTGAAAGTGCAATCCACTTGCAATATAACCATAAGAGTAAATGGAAACAAGCTGCTTTAAAACTGAAAACGTCCTAAGGAAGTCTAAAGGATTTGAAACTGTATTGTTTCATTTCAGTGATCCCAAATAGCTTCAATAGACTGTATTCCACTCGTTTGGGCTACATAGCTAAAGTAAGAATGCCCTCTCTTGTATTATAAAACATTATGGCATGGCGATTAAAATTTATTTAACAACCTTAGGCAGATTTTGGAATGCATCTTTTTACTAAGACTCACCAACATGTCTAGTAGCTTTTTTTAAAAGTTATTATCTGATAACACCTTTTGGTTAGTTGGAGGTAAATTTAAGAGTTAACAAACAGATCAGTTTTCAAATTTAATTAAAATAAAATAACGTCACCCCCATGGAGATAATTTATGTCTGAAAATCTGTTCAATACTATTTAATTCATCCATGAAGCTTACCTGTTAGCCTCCATATACTCTGCCATTTCTCTCAGTGTTGGATCTTCCATTGGAACTGCAAAACACAGTATAATCAATCAATCTTAAAGAGTTCATACTATCTTATAATAATAAATTTTAGATATTTTGTAAGATCATAATAAAACCAAATAGGATGCTCAAAAATATTACCATTACCATCATCATTATCACCACTAGTAAAATTAAATTATTCCTTAAAACAGGGCTTCTAACAGGATGCAGAAAAAAAGTTGAAATTGTCCTTAAGTTTTTAGGTAATTGTGCGGGACAAGAAACCGAAGTAGCTATATTTAGAATTGTGCCCAATTTCTTTGAAACTGGTAAAGTTACAACAAGTACCCTATTTGATTGTATATACATTGATACCGTGAATAAGTAGAGCCCCACTCTTGGTTCCAAAATTGATACTTTTATTCAAAAAATTGTAATTTTATATTTTGCCCATGTTTATGTCAAGGTCAATTTTTTACGGCTGATTTTCATGTCTCTAAACCTTGACATAAGCTAATAAGTTGTATATAGTATTATTAAGCTCATGAAGTCATAACTATCCAAAAAAGAAACAATGCAGAAATTGATCTTGCAAACTGAGAGCTGCCATTTGTATTTAATGAAATTACACAATTTAATGATAACTATGGAATTTAGTAACTTGGTGATTTTTTTTTGCATCATTAATAAGTAACTTCTGCAATGAAAGACTATAAAAGCCATACTAAACAGAAAAAGGTGTACCAATAAACAGTATTTGCTTGTGTATATATCAATACCGTATTTTGGATCCAAAATCAGAAATTTTTTAGGAGCTTGTCATTTTATTTTTGACCCTCGTAGAAGTTGAGATCAGTTTTCTAAGCCAATTTTCACATTTCTAAACCTTGAGTTATACATGAGCAAATACAGTAATAACTGATCTTAAGAACAAGTAATATAATTGTGAAATTATGATTAATCAATTATAATAAAGTAATTCATTACTTACTTCTTCTAGTGTTTATTGGTCCTCCTCTCATAGCAAGTACCAGTTGTAATGTTGCACCATCACTGATACTGATGAGAAAAAAGTGATCAATGATGGATAGATCTTAAACCTTTTCAACAATAGCACACAGGCAGCAACAACATTGAGCTAAAGGGTAAGCTAATAATTTCACTTTCATTTTATTTAGTTTAGTGATAAAGAGTTTAGGAACGGCAAGGTAGGGATATGATTACAGGATATGGGCCCAAATTGATAACATACTGTACCTCTCTAACTGATTACTGCTTGCTGTACATACATACATAATTAGCTGGGAATTGATTTTGGCCACATAGTCTGACTGAGATTGATTAAATCTGAGCCAATGTGGAGAACCCAGGAGTTTGTCCTGGGTCGTAGATGTGGGAGGTACAAAACAATAACCATTAAACTGGTCTGACTTTTTTGATGAATTATATCAACCTTAAAAATATAGTGGATTACACGTAAAATGTGAGCTTTCTTCTATATGCATTTTGCTTTTCATCTTCACACTTGCTTTGCTTATTAATATTATATTAAAATTTCCCACTCCTGACCTCACAACGTATTAATATTATATTTAATTTTCCCACTCCTGGCTTCGCAATGTATTAATATTATATTTAATTTTCCCACTCCTGACCTCGCAACGTCTTTTTTCTAACTCTTCTTTTTTTCCCTTCTTATAAATATTTAACTCTTCTTTCATTATTTGCACAGTTTACCTTAACCATCAATATTACAACTGATGTACCAGTATATCTTAAAATATATTTGATTGGCTGACCATGCTGCTCAACCCTATAGCTTTGCAAGCTGTTGCAAGCAACTGTGCTTAAAGCATCAAATACTTGATTTTGTAAAGGAATTTATATTTTGTACAAATCAAGAGTGTAAAATATAGGGGCTAAAAGTACATACTTATAGTCATGAAGGCAATAATCATCTTCCAATTCAACAGATCTCCAGATTAAATGCTGCTGGCTAATAGGAATCCCTAAAAGATACAAAAATCCAGAAATGGTTTTAGTTTCTAGAGTAACACAATCCTTGGTGAATATGTCACCAATAACCTTTAAGAATCTCATTAATAAAGCTTTTTAATGTGTGCATCTTTTCCAGATGGTATATTAGTTAGACACATAAATTGTGGGGAAAAAAATATTTTGGAGGTGGTTAGAAATATCATTGTCGTTGGTTTTAACGGGTTAATCAGCCTGCTTAGTTGTGTCTTCCAGCATTTTGACAGCACTTGACAGTTTCCGTAGGTCTTATGTCGCAGAAAAGAACAGTTTAAGAAAATTTTCCAAAAGTCAATCTCACTCACTCACTTATTCATAATCTGTTGTGAGCTGCTGAAAATTTGTGGAAAAATATTTTTTAGTACAATCAGTAAATATACATTATACTTTTAAGAGGTGACTTTCATTACACTGTATTTCATTAGGGCATGTTTGGTCATGTTTTTCAACTCTTCACTGTCTGCATTCACACACAAGATGATGTATAACTTACTGTCGATTGCAGAGCTCTACGCTTCCACACAAGTGACAAAAACATGTTCTGTCGGCCAATCAAAGTTCAAAGTTTTGACAATCAAACTTCAAAGTTTAACCGACATGTCTGAAACATTTTTGCGCCGCTTTGCTCACAGGAAACAATGGGTACATGAATTTTGTGTTTTGAAGCCTGAATTAATGGGTGACAGACTGTGATCTTTTACAATTTTATGATTATTTGTGTAACTGATGCCAAAACGTTCCAGACATGTATGGTTAAACATTAAAGTTTGATCGTCAAAACTTTGAACTTTGATTGGCCAACAAAACATGTTTTTGTCACATGTATGGAAGGGTAGCTGCAATCAATGGTAATAGTCATCCAGAAATTGACTAAATTGGAAAATTTTCTAATTATGCCTTTCAGCGACACAACAATTGAATAAGACTGTCTAATGCCATCAAAACTTTATCAGAAGACAAAACTATGTAGGATTACCCAATAAAACCAATACCAGTGTTTAGAAACATAAAGGTTTTAATAAATACACAAGCATTAAATCTTAAAGCTTGCAACTGAGTATGACAGGGGGTGTGTGATTTCAGTCTTAAAAGGCTGATAAAGGTAGAATTTTTTTTCTGATGACGTGTTGGTAAATTCTCCCAACTGAGCTTCATACTTTCCATATAAGCAGTTTGGGAGAATTTGGCTTTTCAATTTCCATAGCTTATAATTCACTTGATCAATTCCTTATTTCTCATTACCAATTATGTTATTTGTTTGAGTTATGTAAGGAGAAGTTAGATGTTGATAGATTGCTTGGGGCTGAAAGGGTTAATAACGATCCCCCTCAAATTAAAAAAATCAGTGAACTACTATGGGAAGTGATCTTTTCTGATTGTCAAATGTATATATTTGCATAAAAAAACTATCTAGTAAAAGTTGAAAACTGGAATCACATCATAACTCAATGTCTAATCTGACATTAAATTTCTTTTCCTGATTATCCACAATGTTCGTTGCCAAGATTATTCTTTTTCAATTAGCTTTTGATTTATTATTTAGTATTTTTAGTATCTTAAAACAACTGTAGATAGTGTAATTCTAATGTATTTGTAAATGAATACATAATTTAACCTTTGACTGGGATGCAGTTTTTAATAAACTATCTAATATTTATCTATCTATGTATCTGGACCTGCAAAATGAAAGTTTGATTATTTTAAATAATACTTTAAATCTTTCAATCCCTTCATTTCATACAAATCTATCATTTCTTTTGTTTTCTTTTTACATCTTACTAAGCTCTAACTAGATTCATAGTAAAATACTAAATCATCTTTAGTGTTTTACCAACAAAAGTTATTCACTTAATTTCTAATACTTGGACCAGAAGTTCTCATTCTTTAAGTTCAAGTGACTGTAATGCAACAGTTGCATTGTCACCCAGAGTAAAAATAATACATAACATTGATTAGAAAAGTTTCCTCTCAAATAATAATATCCATTCTCAATTTATAAGACTGTAAAACTCACTGCCTATTTGCTCAATATTTGATGTGATTCTATCAGTCGATTTTATAATTCTCTTTCAGTTAAATTGGGCAAAGTTCTTTTTCCCAATATTCCTTCGACGATCCCTTCAAATCAACATACAAACTGTCCCTACAATATTATTAAGATTCCACTTTGTAAATCAAGTAATATTTTTTCTTATTTTTTGGCTAGGACCACGCTTGACATGTTATTGCACACATTTTTCATGCATGAAAAATTCCATGACACTGGCATCTCTTTCTGCACCATTACATGTGTATGAAGTTTACGGTTCTTTCAGATCAGAAATTACCTAACTTTTAACTGATTTTAAATGAGTTTTATTTATCGACAGAGCATAAATTTCAACAGTTAAACTAGACAAAATAATATATCTTTTTGTATAAATTCAAACTGAACTCAGTTACAACAAATATTTGTAACTACAAAGAGCAAATGGTAGAGTTTTTGAATCATTATTTATTTCGCATAGAACGTACGAGAAACATATAGTATACATGATTTGATTATAGGATTATACTAAATAGTTTTTGCAATAATAAAGAACTGTTTTCACGATATGACTTTTCTAGAACTGTTCAGGTTTTCTGAAGGAACATTTACAACGAAATATTAAAGTCAAGATTATTTAAGTTGTTCAAGAAGGTGAGAAAATAATTTTTCTTTCGAATACATTAAATATAACTTGGCCGAGATTCTATGTATGCCAAGAACTGCCAGCTCGCTAGATACACGACACGAAAACTCACAAACATTTCCCGCGTATTTATACAACAATATTTTATGCTGAAAGTTAGCCGAAGAAAACAGTGCCTGATTAACTTTAACCATGTTTAAATGTGAATGACTTGAAAATTTGATTCCAGGAGTAAGATAGCGTCACGAACAACAATTTTTTCGACGCAAGAACTTTATCTTCAATTATTCATAATACATTGTTATCAAATATTTTTGACCGAAGCATAAGCTACACCTTTTTTAAGTGCCTTTAAACGTGTCCAAAACCTTTGGGGCCTTTATTACAGCGTGATAAAGTAGACTTAACTTTTAGTTCAATTATTTTAAGTCTACAACGGAAACAAACCTGTTAAATTTTGGAACAATTCGGTTTCACTTACCCTCAAGTCGCTGGATTCTCGCTTTCACGCTCATGATCGTTTCAAATGGACTGACCCGTAACTCAAACGCAGTTCCAGTTAATGTTTTTATGTACAGGTCCATGAATGGACCACCAAACTACAGTGAATCCACTGCAGTTTAACCAACTAGAGGCAACACAAATAAAATAACAAGGTGCAGATCAGCGCACTCCCCTGGTGTGTTCCTCGAGTTTGAATTCGGTAACAGCTCCGATATAAAGTTATCATTTCGTCAAATTAGCAGTAAACCGCTACAAGGCTCCATGATTTTTCCACTTATTCCATTACTACCGCCAAGGAACCGAGCAAGGGCCAAAGAAACTTGTGATAATATTCTCTTTCTAATTTCCCCGCCGCAACAAAGACATTTTGTGGTCCGCTCTTCCTTCTTTCTTCCGTAAGGTCCCGGATGAGAGCTGTTGCTATGGAAACCTCGGGCCAAATATCAGTTACCGCGGCGTAAACAGAGAGGAACTGACGCAGGTGTTTAACCAATCAGTGCGCATTTGACGAGCGTGGGCGAGATCAGCTCAACCCGACATGTATTGTTAAATGACTTTCTATGGGCCCGTATTGGATTTTATTGCCAAAGAAAAACAATAATAACAAAAGAACAATAAAGATTTGTATTTGTTGTTCATATTTTTTACGTTTCACTTTTCGCAATTTTGTTACAAGTAAATAAAAATTAAAGTCGCTGAATTGTTGATCTTAATAAAAGTTAAAACCAGTGCAACTCCTTTTCAACAAGAATGCCCATAAAAGAAGCATGAGTGAAACTGAAAGCTAAGTTTGACCGGAGGCAAAAGCAAGTAAATATTATATTCTGAAAGTGAAAAGCTTTTTACAACACTGCTTTAAGCTCCCGTTTCTATTTCGATTCACAATCGTTTCTGTTATGATCCCATGGCGAAGTAAAGCTCCAGTACACTACACAGAAGTTTTTGCACAGCTCGGATTAAAATAGTCGGCCTACCAAAAACTGAAAAAGATACATTTCGCTCTGGTAAATTTTATATAATAAAATAAAAATGACTCCATCGATCCAAACTTCAAGCGGATAAATGATTTTCTCAGATAAAACATTTTGTGCAATAACGATACATCTTATTCCCTAGCAATGAGTGTTTGTCACCGGCACAGAACTGATCAAGCCTCCTGGACTGTTTAAATTTTTCTTTCAATAAGTACTTTTCTGCAGTATGGTATGGTTCTTTCGTGTGTTTATTATAACTTAAATCAGCAGGAGTACGTTCTGATGCATTGTGTCAAGAAAATGTCAGTGCAAGTGAAATTTTTAAAAAAGTGAAAAAATTGGTTTTGTTATAATTTGCAATTACCATTTGCAGTTATAAATGGCAGAGTATGGACGCCAGACTCATTCAATTCCATTTCATGTATGTAACGAACAATGAAAATCTTTCTGGAATCAGTCTCTTATCAGGAGAAACTGTAGTACAGTACCGCCCAATACTAACAATTATTTAAAAAAAAAGAACTGCTGAGACTGAAATCTTCAAAATATTTAAGATCTCAGCCCCAAAATTTGATGTTCTTATAAAAAAAAGAGTGTACAACTTTTCCGTAAGGGCTGTAATACCGTAAAAAGTCTTATTGGCCATCGAAGCTTAATAAAAAATACAAGACAAACGGCAGTAACAAACACATTCTTTGTGAAAGGATTTATTTATAAACTTAACGTTTCGTATGTTTTAACTTATATTTTCGAAAGTATAGACTGCTTAAATCTAAAAGAACATGATATATATAAAGCAAAACGAAAAAGTGAGAGGAATGGGTCCGAAAGAAAAAAACAATACAAAACTAGTAAAGTGACAGCTTGTCACTCGAGATATTTACATTAAGAGCTGGCTTAAGTTAATGTTTCGATAATGTTCTTTAATACTGTAAAGTTTCTGTAATACCGTCTTCTTTTAGATCCCCTTGTATTCTAACGAAATCTGCACGCAACATGATACTTGGATCAATAGATATCTCAAATATCTGAGAAAACAAAATGGTTTCTTTTGTAGGTAAAGATTACAGGCAAACGTCATAGTAGCCCCGGGCTCATACTCATAATCCCTGACAAATTCTATCTTACATCAGATACTTAGAAAAAATGGTGCAAACCGTTTAAAGAGATATCATTCATTATTATTATTTGCACTTTCTTCTCGTACGTTGGGGCCTAAATCAGTAAGTGGTTTGATTAGAAGATCAGAAATTATTCAAATGGTGTTTTTCGTTAATAAAACTCCTGGGACTAGTAAAAATGTTGGTGGCGATATTGTATGTTTTTTCCTATATCTGTTTATAGGCGTTCCTCTCATTAGGCACGTGTGTGTTTTAAGGAAAAACAGAAATCGTTTAAGTGTTTTTCTTTTTTAATGACACCGCTGGGACTACCCCAAAACAATGGTGTGCACTGTTAATGTTTTTGTGGCAACTGTCGCGAAGCACTATAGTTAGTAGTCACGTACGCGTAAAGGGTGATAACACGAGACCGGGACGAAAGTCGCGATTGATCACATAAGATCCGTATAAAATGCGTCATATATACTTTAGTACAGGTAACAATCAACTTCTGCACATGCTAGACCGCTGACTCATGAATCCGTGGGCACAAAAACTACGGTATGTGTCGTAGGTGGAGCGCTGGCGTGCAATGCATCATGGGATCAAAATTTGATTCGAGTCCAAAAATAATTAATTTCTAACGCCGTCAAAAATTAGTTCGAAAAGAAATATAAAATTAATTAATTCGAGAGACCATTCGAAATTAATTCATCTTCCACCAAAAAAAAAACTAATTGTAATATTTACCCAAAAAAGGCGAAAAAATAATTCCGGGCTCATTTTTTTAAATTACACTGGGTTAAAACAAATTATATCACTGTCAAACAATTAGGCACAGTGTTTAAAAATTACAACAATTTTGACCAGAACGGGCCTCCATAGAAAATAGCTGGAATAGCGCAGCGCAGTAAAACTAAAAATAGAAATTTTACCCCCACGTGACTCGGACAAACAGAGACATGTTTGATAAAAATGTCTTTAGAAAAAGTAGCGATTTTTGAATTATACGGAGCGAAATTATTGTTGAATTTTAAGTCATATAATCGGTTGAAAATATTGCGTCAGCCGCCACTTGATTTTATTTTTGATTTTATTTCTGATTTTATTTCTGGTTTGTTTGTCCGAAATATGACGTAATTACTGCGCTGCGCTATTAAATTCGTATGAATTAAATTCGTCTCTAATGCGACGTATAAACAGACACATGGAATTAATCATGCTTTCTCTTGTTCAAATTCAGCATTTCCCTCTTTTTTTCTCTGCGCTCACTCTTGAGATACCAATTTGAACACACGAAATGCCTATGCATTCAGGGGCGTATACAGGAATATGGGAAAGGGGTGCCCCACATTTCCAATCAGACCAATGCCCCCGACCCCCTCCCTAAAACTCCATTAAAATTCTCGAGCATCCTATGCAGTTCTACTTTGACACTAAATGCTTAGTTTTGTTGGAAGAAAGTCATAAGATGAGAAAAACTCGTAGTGCCATAAAAAGGGGGACTAGGACCTCTCCCCTAATCTGCTCTTGTTTTCACAATAATTCACTCACGGACTGGTTTGACAAAACTGTATGATTAATCGTGGGGTATGGATGGTGATCTGTTTCATATATATTGAAAAAAACATTGATGGAAGGGAAGGGAATAATATAGCAAAATTTAGTTCGCGGGTCCACTGAAAGTCCGAACAATCCAGCCACAAAATTAATTCATAAAGAATCGTTGATGAATTAATTGTGTCAAATGCTAAAATAACAAGTTCTAAAATTAGTCTTTATTCTTTTCTTCGGCCACTCACTCCAGTCTAGATTACGACGCCGGCCTCGAATTCGCTTGCACTGCACCCGGCGGTAAGTGTTCATGGAAAGCGTCGAGCGATCTTCCGCCGTTTCTTTGATTGCTGGCGGTACAACACTCAAGGTGTTCCATG
>JAOCPT020564848.1:0-10865 GCA_026546935.2 Palythoa grandiflora | reverse complement strand
ACAGTCACAATCATTGTCACTGTTACTGTCACTGTCACTGTTATTGTCACAATCATTGTTACTGTCACTGTCACTGTCACAATCATTGTCACAGTCACAATCATTGTCACTGTTACTGTCACTGTCACTGTTATTGTCACAATCATTGTTACTGTCACTGTCACTGTTATTGTCACAGTCATTGTTACTGTCACTGTCACTGTCACAATCACTGTCACAGTCACAATCATTGTTACTGTTACTGTCACTGTCACTGTCACAATCATTGTTACAGTTCCAATCACAATCACTGTCATCGCCATCACCATCGCTGTTGCCCAGTGACTCAAAAATAAACGAGGTAAACTGCAAAATACTCAAATTTACAAAATCACAGGCACAAGTACACATAAAAACAGACAAAATATTTTAAATAGTAAAAGCAGAAACTATACTGAGCACACCATGACATAACTAAATGAAATATTAATAGTTAAAAATTATTATTCATTATTAATTGAGTACTTTGCAGTTCATCTCGTTTACTTTTGAGTCATTAGGCAATAGCAATGGTGATGGATGACAGTGACAATGAATAATTAATAATCAATATTTAATGATTAATAAATGACAATGGGCAATTAACACTATTAAAAAAGGAGGCAAGAGCACGTAAAAGGATAAAACTTAAAATCAAAAATTTAATTCAAAACTAACAAATGGAATAGCAGTAAACCACTAATAGCCACAACCCCAAAAGTGAACAGCATGTTTACACAAACAGGCACACAAACAAATAGTCAAAAACTTATAAAGATGCCAGGTAAGATAAAAGTGACTACCAGGTTCAGTAACCAACCTTGCACAATCACACATTGTCCTGCGGGACGAGATTTCTCAGTATAAGCAGACTGATAAGTGAAACGATTCTGCGAATATCAAAAAAAATTATCAGCAATTGAACCAGAAGAGATATCCATGTGTAGCAATAATATATATTTCCTTGCCTTCGACCCCACTACATTTCATGATTTTTTTCACTAGAATTGTTTTAGATCAGCAGACAAAATTCCTAAGGTTTAGTGAAAATGATTGACAGATACACAAATTTATATAAGCACAACCTGCATATACCTGTGCAAATCGAGACCAACCAAGACAAATACAAATGTATATTGTACAGCCAAACACCGTAAAATTTTGAATTTAATCCCCCTGCCACCCACCTCCGACCCCAAATATAGACCAGACGAAGTCACCCCCCCTGACAAAATATTCTTTCGGATATAGTTCCCCCCGAATACAAGCCCAGTGCTCATACTCAGAATCTAAAACTCGATCGTGTATTATCAAATTAACAAATAGATTCCATGTTTGCGTGCGTCTGTTCCGTTGACGTCAAACTGTGGTAAGAACAAAAAAAGTGGCACACGAGGCGATTAGGTTATTATATAAATGAAAATGGACACATGCAGTCCAACAGTAGAATTTATCTTAACAGATTTTCGTAGTGTTCTTGCATTTAGCTTGTCGACTTTGACCGCGGAAACTGTCAAGAAGACATCACATGGGGTTAAGTGTAAGGTTTCAAAATGGCGGAAGAATATTCATCGTTGACTAAAACAGCATTATTAATATTGTGGCGTGAAGTTGAAGAAGGTTGGACAATAAAGGAAGCAGCAAGACATATTATCTAAGTAATAGATAAAATATGTGCGGAAGATCAATGGGCATTTATGAGCCATTGTAAACGCTTTTACAGATCGGACGAGAATATTTTATCGTACCTGTGAAATGAAAACAATGAATTAAATGCAAAGTATTGTTAATATGCAATTCGGTAATTGGATATACATGCCAAAATGCTGTACGTCCCACAGGAGTGAGTGTATGGGACAATAATAGAACTATTATAATTACGCCGGATTCAGTAATTGGACATGCATGCTAAAATGTTGTACGTCCCACACGAGAGAGTGGATTGGACAATAATAGAACTGTTATTGATTTTCAGTCACTGCCAAACCGTGAGTATGGCAACAACTCGTATCCGTCCTTCGAAAACTGAAAAGGAAGAAATTTCCTTACTGTTCGTAACAGTGCCTAAAAATATCGAATACAATACAAAATGGGCGGTGAACGTTTTTACTGTCTGGCAGAATATGACAATGAAGAAACAAGCGCATTCGGAAACAATTGGAGGCAACGCACTTGAGTCAACCAATATGGAGGACCTGTCAGTCCCGCTTGAGCATATGTCCGAACAATTTAAACTTCTGGCTCTGCAAATTCATTTGTGAATTAAGTGCATGGCGAAGCAAACCGGGGAACGCTGTACCTACGTATACTTGTTTGCGGCATCAATCGCTATTCGGGAAATGTACAGGGAGAAATGGTGTTTTTATACTAGAGAAAAGTGATAGGAGGTAAAACGACATTCTTTGAACATTGAAGCAATATTTCATCATGCGTCGTGTTCATTTGTTGTTTCGTTTTAAACAGTTATGTCACAAAGATTCACTATGTTTCGAAAAACACTTAACATTACATTCTATGACAAAAACACGGTCATTAAGTGTTTCATTTTAATCAGTAGAGATCTGTATCAAAAGTTAATGAATACTAATTACCTGAGCAGGGGTTTGCATCAAAAGTTAATTCTATTGTTTAATAATTCATCAACCCCAGCCTTTCCCTACTATTTATTCAATCTCTCCCCGTGCTTTCAGACAGTTGATTTGTATCGGTGTTTACAGTTGCGTACATGTGATCTGAATACTGTGCTGGGATTGGTTTTCACCCTCGTGAATAGCTAGGGAATTTTATAAGATTTGAATCCGGTTTAGTTTGATGCTAAATGATATATTTTTTTCTTTAGTTTCCGCGCCGTGGTTCAAGCACTTAAAAAAGGCATTTGTAACAATTCATTCTGTTTTCAAAACACTCATCTACGCACGCGTACGGATGAACAGCGTTGCGTTTCTGAACGCGCCGAAATCGAATCTTGGCGTGAAAAATGTATAGTCACCTTTAAGATATCGGTAATTACGTGTTGAATGTGGCGATTTGGGTGAATTTTGAAGTCCAAAATACAAGTCATGGTTTCAATTGTTGTTGTCTCATCATATTGCCATTCAAGTCAACAAAGCTTGTGAATTCAATTTAATTTTTTTAATTCATTAGAAAGAAACTAATTGAAGATCATGCCCTACGTCTCAGAACATAACTCGATATTGAATACATCATTTAATTATTGAACTTTGTATTGTCTAACAGTTATTCTTTTTACCAATATACTGTTTACAAGCAAGTCCATGGGTGCGCAATGGGAAGCCCCGTTATCCCAATTGTCGCTAATCTATGTATGGAGGAAATTGAAGAAACAGCAATAAATTTGACTTCCGTCCCTTCGAAAATCTGGAAACGTTACGTTGATGATGTTTTCTGTATTATCAAAGAAAGACTAAAGAAGATTCAGTTACACCCTTTCACCACACACTGAACTCTATTGACCCTCATATCTCTTTTACTATTGAACATGAATCTAATAGCCAACTCTCCTTTTTGGACACTAGTCTCGTTTTGCGATTTGACAACGGTAAGTTGGATATCAGCATATATAGGACACTCATTCATACCGAGAAAAATACCTGGATTTCAACTCGCATCATTATTATAAACAAAAAGTTAGCGCAGTGAACACATTACTTCACAGAGTTCTAAACCTTCCCAACTCAGAATCTGGTAAAGACCTCAGTTGAAATTAACCGTATTTCGTCCACTCTTGGCTCTAATGGTTACCCAAAGAAAACTATTTCAGAGATCATCAATAAGAAACTTGCAACTAATGCCGGATCTAATGTGGCCAAACACGCTTGGACACACGACTATGCAATTGATTTTAAAAACGCTAAGGTCATTATAAAGTGAATAATCAAACAAGAAAGATTATAGAAAGCTGGCATACAGCAAAAATTGCTCAAGAAGATAACAATTCCTTTAATCTCCCGGGACAGTACAAGATTCTCTTAGACACATATTAATTTTCAGACCTAGTCTCTTATCATTGTCTTATCTTTTGTACTATAATTATTTTATCGTCACTGCCTTATACTAATTTCAGATTCGTTTCAGTAACCGATTTGCATCTTGAATCTCATTCCCCTGACGAAAGCAACAGGATCGGTTGCTGAAAGCTTGCGTGTTTTGAGAGAACGTATTTAGAATTTTTAAAATTTTATATTTTTATAACAAGAAATGATGTATTCAAACCTTTTAAACTAAACTATAAGCCTTAATTCAATACTTTTTCTAAGCAGTTTTGGAAATAGTTCTAAATTTCTAGAGTTTATTTTTTAAAAACTAATTTACTAGTTCTCATAACCAAATGTTTGAGTTTACATGCAGGGAGAAACTCCCTGCCTCAGGGGATAAAATGATAAATTCCGTCAGTAGAAAATTATAAAGAATTGCCTTTATAAAAATAAATAGAAGGTTTTCTCGCTTCCACTTCTCAATTCGTTGAAATAGTAGTTCAGGTAAGGTTTTGTACTTGAAGGTGTTTTAAGGTGGATTTTCGATCAGCAAGGTCCTCCTTGACTTGAGGCAATATATAACGGAATCTTCTACTTGCGTTACTACTACCTTAAAAATGTTTGCAAAATATCCGGAAATGTTGGCAAAAATATACGCCTTTCAAAATGAAATTATTGACATCTTGTGTATGCTGATTGGTAGATTATAATTATAGGTCAGCTGCTGCGGTTTTAGCTTGGAATTGAAAGGCTAAACAACGAATAGTTGTTTTTTGATATATTTAAGTAAATTTAAACACAGTTTAAAAATTCCTAGCAATTACAGGTTGATAGCTTAGTATTAAAAGATATTATGTGTTTTATAAAGTCATATCCCTTTTCGTAGTTGAAACGAGAAGCTGATTCTCAGAGCTATCTTTCCTGTCTTGTGATTCTCTTGTCTCGTGATAAGCGCACGTTTCAACTGGCACGGCAAAACGTATTTCAGGAAACACGATATTTCGGTAATGAAACACAATATTCTAGCTGAAGGGGCAAGTTCACACACAAAAAAAAACATTCCAACAGCTAGCAGTTGAGGCTCAACGTCTTATCACATCCTGTTGAGCTGAATGTTGTGTTCAGAAATAAAAATATTTAAATGAAAAATAATTTATCATGTCTCACCATACTAAAAGTCAAAATTTTGAAAGTGCGTCAAACGGCAGCTTCAAAGCATCTTGGATTTCCTTTTTTATTTTCTGACTTTATTTACTGTTAATTTATATAATAAATAACGCGGTTCAAATGATAGCTTGTAGCACAGTTTACCAAGAACTATACCTTACTTTGTGCCTGTTTTGTTCAGTTTCCAGAATGTTGCAATAAATCATAATATGAAACGAATCGACACGTTTTGAATCATATCAAACTGCATGGTAAAAAAAAAAAACATGTACGTGCGTGTACGTGGTTCGAACTAGCCGAGTCTATATCTAAATGGTAAAAAAGAACTAACACAGCACTTCAATCATTTGAAGATCAGTTTGCAAACTAAGGGGTTTAAACCTACGTCAAAATATTGAGTGCCCAAAAATATATTATCCAAACAGAGCAACTGGGAGCCAGAATGACATGTCATTAACAATGATAGATAGGCAAAACTCACCTTTTGGTCTTTCTCTAGATAACGGGCACATTCCTTCTCACAAAGTGCGCAGAAATCAGTGAGATTCTTCCCAGCTGTTATATTGGTGTCGGCAACCGATTGTACACGAGTGATAGGCGGCTTTGTGGTTACCTTAAAGTCTTTCTCAGACGAAGCCTTTGTGTTTCTCGGCCGTGCAATCTGCCGAACCCTCCTGGTCAAACGAACTGATTTCGCGAAGGCTTCTTTAAGTTTAAAAGAACGCAAATCCTCCCTCATAATTTTTAGGGACTTCTGACAGGAATTGAGATCGGAATCAATCTCTCTTACTCTTTGGTAATTGTACAGCACGACGACTGCCATAACAATAATCGCGAGAGTGTTGAACGCGGTGGTTGATTTTAAGACCAAGAACTGAGTTGTCTGTTGTTTCGTCTCCATTACTGCTGCAGCTAGAAGACAGAATGATCTTGACCCCGTGTGTCAAAACCACCAGGCACCAGTATCTCGTGTCACACTTCACCCCGGCTTTGTGATATAATAATAACAGAAATGGTAACCAGATCTCACTAGTAGCTGCACAAGTTGTATAAAAGTTAAAGCCCCGAATATTTCATTTCAGTTTATACCAATCGATAACAATTATTTTTAGATTGAATGGCTTTTTGCCAGTTAAGATGGAGCCCAGCCGCCAAGCCAGCCTGTAAAGTGGGTTGGTCCGATTCTTGGGAGGAAATCATTTTGTTAATGCATTAAGTTTCATTATTAATAGAATGTGTATTATAAAGCGGGGAGTCAGGTTGGCGTAGCGGTCATCACTTGCACCTCTCACCTCTACGACCCGGGTTCGACGTGAGCTGAGATTTATCGATCTCAATCTGACTCCGAGGGTTTTTCTCCGGACACTCCGGTTTTCCTTCCTTAGCAAAAAATCGACTCCCAGCTTATTCCATCTGGCTTATTCCATCTGGCTGAGGTGCTGTGCTCCGAGGTCGTGTATGGGTGTAAGGCGGCTGCAATTCTGTATGTGTCTGTAACCCTTGTATGTGTGTGATGGGTGCGCCTTTAAAATGCTTGTGGTCCGACTAGGTTGAGCCGCGTCCTAGCAATTCAGCCCCTGGCTGCAAGGAGGGCGATTAGCAAGGCCGATTTATCTATTTTATTTTTTAAAGCGGAGTAACCCGGTCACTGAGATTTCTCTTAGATTGGGGAATCCCGGATGGATACTTTATATAAGTGTACACACCGAGCGAGATGACTTTTTTCTTATCTCGGCAATCGGATCAGCCAATTAACCATTATCAGGGTTGGCTAAGCTCCATTGTAAACTCACACTAAGGAAGCTATCAAGGCAAGGGGACGAGAAACTCGCAAAATCAAGCCACGAAGGGGCATACCCACCTATACTTCAGAGGCGTATGTACCTATACTTCTGTGGCGTACCTACCTATACTTCGCGGTGTACTTAACTATACTTCAGTCTCAGAGGCGTACCAACCTATACCTCAGGGGCGTACCTAATTATGCTTCAGGGGCATACCTACCTATACTTCAGGGGCGTATCGAATTATGTATCAGGGCATATACGTACCTACCTATAATACAAACTTTGCACATCTTTTCTCTGGCTTTTATGTTGTTTGTTTTTTTAGTTTACGTGTTTTTTTTTTGTTTGTTTTTTTTTGCATCAGTATCTATACAGTTTCCCTGAATAGACGCTACATAAAAGACACTAAGTATTTCAATTATAGTTGAATCTAAAGTCACCGAACTCTCTGAAGACATGCGATTATAACTTGGGCCTCTGCCAAAACTGGTTAACGTTGATATTTTTTCTGTATGTACTACATCGTCAATATATCAATTCAAAAATGATATATATGCAGTGTTGAAATATAGTACTTTCAATTTTTAACTAAACTTTGTGTCAAATTTTCTTTTTGAGTTTCGTTTTCATACATTTATTACTGACTTGGTCCAAAGTTAGTGGGGGCAGCTACACGCTTCTTTTATAAGAAAATTTTTCCGAGCCTCATTGTTCTTAATTCTTTGGCGATTCACCCTGAATTTGTTTTTATTTCTGTTAGCAATTTTTTATTGAAGAAAAAAACAAAATAAAGCAAGGTGTTGGAAATTGAAACGCCTTGCGCCACACATGTATTGCACGGCTGAATTTTGAGGCGAAAAAACTTCATTGTTTGTTGAGCAATCTTTTTATGTCATACTGTATCGCTAAGTTTTAGTCAATTTTCTACCACAAAAAACTTTTCTAGTTGTATCAAGCCTCAGCTTGAGCTTTTTCTTAAATTGTTCTTAAATTATGGCAAATTTGAGCCTCCTTGTTCTTATAAAGTTGTTGTTATAAAAAAAGCTTGTATTGTGTGGATTTTTTCACATGACATTTGAAGTTTTTCGTAATTCTAAAGTTAAGGGTGCGCTTCCTCCTAAGGCCATTTTTTTGGTAACTTATAGTGATAATATTGATAATATCACCATCCATACTTTGAAATTTTGAAAATCCGATCATACGATCACAGACTGAATGAAAAGAAAGCAATTCGAATATTTTCAGATTTTTTGGAATCAGTTTTAAATTAAATTTTCTTACGCGGCGAGGGGGAGGGGGATATTTATTTGGCACCCAAGACGTACTCTATGCACGCTTTATTACCAATTTGTTACATAAATTAGATTAAGAATAAACAAAGAAATATATCATACAGGAATAGTAAAAATTACTCACAATAACTAAAATCCTAGACAAGGCTGATCAACTTTAATAGTTAAATCTGTTTATTGTATAGTATGACAACAAATTTAACATACAGTAAAACAAAACAAAAGCTTCTGCTAACAATCATTAATAATAATAAAAAAGAAAACCCATAAATTGTGAAACAAAACAAAAGGCGTAAAATCAGACGAGTCTCCAACTCATTCAGGATTATTATTAGTTATATGAACTTATGAATTTTTCTTATACTTGTATTTCGTAAGTCTCAAAGTACGAGACACTGATACGAGCAATATGATTTGTTGCCAAAAATTCATATATCGTGCTTTTTCATTGGATCATTTTACCGTAAAGTGCTATATATACCATTTAACAATAGACCAGTTTCGCATTCCTAGTTGTCGCTGATTTAAATGACTGCAGATTCCTTTTGCACAGTGTTAGCCTCACTATGAAGTAAATATTCCTAAATGCCAATGTACTTTTACAGTTCTTACAACTGCGTGTATTGTTGAAGGTGTGATCTCTCTCGCACTAATAATTTTGAATCTTTATCAACAAAATGAGACTAACACTGTGCAAAAGGAATCTGCAGTTTTTTTAATCAGCTGAAGTTCGTAAAATTCAATGACCAACATATTTAATGATTTACTTAATTAGTTCAAATATTTTACAATGATTTTATACTTGAATAATCAATTTCACACGAAGCTGATAGCCCGAGAAAGAAAGAAAGAAAGAAACAAATTAACAAACAAACAGACAGACAAACAAACAAACAAACAAACAAACAAAAGAATACAAAAAGAAAAGAAAGATTAAAATCAGGTGTTTGATGAATATTCCTTCCAGAATGAAAAGAAAGTTTTTTATTAACGGTATCTTGTAAGTACTCTATAAAGAAATCTATTTAAATCTTAAGTCTTTCATCAGGTAAGTAATTTTATGGTTGTTTAAATAAACAAATTGTTTCTATCAATTTTCCACGCTTTGTATTGACGCATATCAAGCGTGACATAATGAGGGTTCCTATACGAAGAACATGAAGGTCACCTATATCCAAGATGGCGTCTCGTTTTTCGGAAATAAATTTTTAGTTCATTACTGTCCAGATTTAGCTCTAAACATCTTACAAAATTGACAAGCGTTAAGGTAAAGTGTAATTAAGCATTAAAGTTGCCAGTTTGATGACTAATTTTTAGGATTTAGTTGCTGAAATGAAATGTTGACTCGTATGAGGCACAACTTCATGACTTGCTAGCTAACGTCTTGATCATTAACATTTGTGCTTTGTGGTATAGTTTTGATCGCTTTATCAATAATTTGGGCTTGAAATAAAAACATTTTAACTAAGAAAAAACTGATTAAAAGGTTATTTTTGTTTTTGTTTTTAAGCTCATTTGAATTTATATTTTTTTCCATTTTTTTAAAAAAAAAAGTTCGGCGGGTCCTAAAACAACAAATTAAACTTGGTCTGGCCTTATAATGTGAACATAAATACAAGAATAGGTCGTAAAAAATAGAGTTCTGCTTTAAACTATTGTTGTGTTTGCCCTAATACAATTTGTCTGTGAACAGCATCAAGATCTCAGTAATGGTGGCCCTCGGACTCCAGAACATGTAATTGAAAATCTTGTGAGGGTTCAAAACATTGACGAAGGTAAACTTTAACTTTTAGCCTAAAACAGTTTGTAACGGTAGTGAAAAAGATCACAAAACATCTAGTCATCAACCTACCTCCAGTCTACAAATAACCTCCAATGTAGAGCATGATGTACCGTTTGAGTCCCTGTGCTCATATTGTACTTCTCTATTTTTTGAACTGATTGTACATATTGTGTACTAACTTTTATTAACACATAGACTGGAGACTTTTAAAATCTTATCACAGGGTTACCACAGTCCTTGAAATGCCTGGAAAGACCTGACATTGGAGAAAAAATTTTCCAGGCCCAGGAAAGTCCTTGAATTTGGTTCGTGGTCTTGGTAATTCCTGGAATGAGCCAAAAATTTCTTTCTTAAGTTCCAACACTAAAATAATAAGTTGTTAAAATATTTTTAATGTAACAACTTTCTAAAACAAAAACTGCGACTCCCAGAGGCTTGATTTTTGTCCAGAAACAAATCTTCTAAAGCATGTTGTTGATATAGAGTGTGTATTGTTGCACTGATTTGTGAAAAAAATGTGTAAAACATTCGAGTTTTGTTTGATAGAGAAGGTCCTGGTTTGCTTGAAAAGGTCCTAGAAAGTTCTTAAATTTCACATCCAATAAATAATGGCAACCCTGTTATTAATATCCTTAAAAAGAAGATAAATTTGCCGTGGTGCAAAAATCAAACAAAGTTGTCAGTGTGCACTCAAATAAACTGCGAAACAATTTTACTTGAATTATTGTTACCTTTTTCTTCAAAGAAAATTTCTAGATTGCCTCACTAGTGTAGTGGATAATGGCTTAATGGATATCTACCTCGCCCTCTTGGCGCTCAATAG
>JAOCPT020564847.1:0-18852 GCA_026546935.2 Palythoa grandiflora | reverse complement strand
GTTCCAGATTCTAGAAGTTCTTACAAGAAAAGAATCCTGATAAGTAGAAGTGCGGCATTATTTTTGTCGGAAAGATTTTGCTTTGCTAGCGCTTGCTCTAGTGACTCTTGTGGGAGCAATGCGTCCAGGGAGCACGTCATGTGATACGCAAACAATACCATTCGTTGCCTTAAAGAAAAAGACCAAGTCCAAAACCTCATGCCAATAACAGATAGGTAAAATATCAATTGACAAGAGTGTGCCTTTATAGCTTTCCACACATAGGAAGGGTAGATCTAAAATAAACTTTGAGGCGCGTTGCTGGACGCTTTCAATGCGTTTTATGAGGTCTATTGTTTGCAGAGACCACACTTGAGCCAAGAGCAGGACGTATGATGGCTAAGTAGAGAGTTCTGCGGGTGTTTGGCCTTTGAACGTCCATCGCACATCTACATACGAACCCCAGTAACTTGTTATCTGTAATCTTGTAATCTGAATCACTAGGCTGAAAAATCCCTCCCCTCTTTGTATCACGGAATCCCACTGAAGTTCCAGGACGACATTGGCTTTATCATCCATACTCTTAATTAATGCGTATTTCCCGTCTTGCTCTATATAGCAGAAATTTTATACAGCATTTCTCACATGAGCGCATTGGTGGTGTGTTAATTTGGTCTCGCAGTCTTCCATCTTGGGAGGTTTTTTACAACAAAAGAGGGATTGCCCTGTGTGTCGTTTGGCTTGGATATTGAACGCTCTCTTTGGTTTTCCACGAGTGAGCACTGTCGACACCCACTTCAAGGGGCCTTTTACTCTGGTTGCTCTCCTGTGATTCACAATTCGCAGCACATCTTCCGCCTTCTACCCTGTGATGCAAATACATGACGGTGTCATGAAGTCTTCCATGGCATGTTGGCATATCTTCTATCGCCTTTAACAAATACTGCTCCTCATCTTCATTCATTTCTGTTGGCCTGTGCGCTCCAAGTTTTCTTCTCTTAACACGATTTTCTTCTAGCAACAATCCAGCACGTCTTTTAGCAGCTCTTCTTACTTTTTCAACAGCACTTTTATCCCCCCTCTCAAGTAGATTTTCGATTTCACTAAACCTCTCTTCAAACCGTTCTTTTGACTCTTCCAAATCGTTGACTCTCTTTTCTGGCGAGATGTCTCGTTTTGTTGTCGAGTGTGCTGTTTACTTCCTTTAAATGACTTTGTATTTCTTCCTGCTTGTTAAGGACGTTCAGGCGAACAAGATCTTCTCCGGCTGCCAAAGCATTCTCACATTCCTTTGCTGTTTCCATTATATTTTTGATCCGTCGTCTGGCTGTGGACGGATCAATTCCAAGGTCGTATAACTCTGGGCGTGTGTGGCACAGGGCCATAACAGTCCGCAGTACTTTCCTGTCATACTCGGTATCCATACTCTTCAACGGTATTGTCAGAGTATCTTTGTCAATAGCATCACCTTCTCTTTTGTAACTCGTATCACTAGTCAAAACATTGGTTTGATCGACAAGGAACTCCTCCATGCTACTACCATTCTTCAGAACAACAATGATCTTGCACGAAATAGATTCAATAATGACACAGACGGGCAAACCATGATCAGGATCAAGCAATTTGTCCCAGAAGGCTTGTTTGTATGGGCAACTCATTAAAAGATGAACATAGATGGTATGCTTCTTCGAGGTCTAAGTATCCATATCCATACATCAGATGTTCTTGAATTGCTCTCAGACCTTTGGCTGTATAATTCCTCAGTGTCCCGTCTTTTGACCTTTGAAGAATAGACTCCAACAATAACAAAACATCGTCATTACTGAGACACTGGAGTGACGATCTAAGGTACTTTCCCTTGGTTGACTTTTGTCGAACTTTCGACCTTTTCTCCTGCCAATTCAGCGACGCCTTCACTTCGAATACATCTTTGTATGATTTGGAAGTAGCCATATTGAATGCTATGTAACTGTTATGTGATGAAACTAAGGGAAAATAACTTACTTCATGCGCTTGGTCTTTATTCGCAACTCTAGAATCCGGGCTCTCAGTCCGGCGGGAACGCAACTCACATGCGTGTGTACGGTTACATAACATCCCACTTTGTCTAAAATTAATAACTAACTAATTAACCATAAGGTAAGGAAGGGGTTTAACGCTAATCTTAACATAGCAACTCAAATGTCTGGTAAAAAAATAATTAGAAATAGTTTGTTCCACTAAATGGCTCAGGCGTCGCCATTATGTTTATTTAGTCAATAAAGGTAGAATTCGTCAAATCTTGTTGGCTTTCTGATAACTCTTCCAGATCTGCTGGTGGACTGCAGTTGAGGGCTCTCTGGAACTGGACTTGGTAAGCTTGGGGTATATTGGTTTTCCTGAGATGGTGGTGCAGCTGTGTGAAGTTCTGGGGTAGACAAGGCAGTTGAGTGGTTGGATGGAACTGCTGGCACTGGCGGTAGTAGGATTGGTGGTAGAGTCAGCGGTTGCTCAGCTGTTGTATTGGGTGGTACTGCAGCGCGTAGCTGCGTGCGATTTCGACGCAGGATTTGGTTGCCTGTGTCAATTAGTGTAGGAGCGTGCTGCTGGCTTGTCAGCTATCTGACCGAATGACCACGGAGCACTTCGCTGGGAGGGCCGAGGCTTGGCGTAGGCGTAAGAGCCAAGTTGCAGTTGTTGGAGGGGTGGTTGTGTATGTTTATCATACTGGGCTTTTGCTGAAGCTCTACGACGATCTATTGGAGTTGATATTGCACTGGGGTCAGGAGATTCGGGCATGAGCAAATCTTCTGGTGTTGGAATTGTGGAGCAAGTGCGTCTCCCCATCAGGCGTTGTACGGGCGAGAAGGTGTGTCCTCGCAGATATTAAGTAACGCAAGATAAATGTTCTCAGATTTCTTGATGATGGCCTTTGCGTCACTCACAGCTGCTTCTGCTCTGCCGTTGCTGCGAGACCAGTACGGGGACAAGGTAATATGTTCAAAACCATGTTTTGGTAAAATTTTTATACTCAATCGAAGTAAATTGTGGCCCGTTGTCTGTAAGACAACGCACTGGTACGCCGTGGCGTGCGAAATGGGCTTTGGTGAGATTTATCACAGTGGTAGACTGGGTGTTGGAGAGTTCATCCAGCTCATAGAAATTGCTGTAGTGGTCGATTGTGATCAGGTATCGTTTGCGGCTGAGTTAAAAAATGTCTTGCGAAACAAATTGCCAGGGTCTTGTGGGAATCGGATGAGATAGCATAGGTTCCGCTGTAGATTGCTTTCCGTACCTGGCACAGGTGGGGCAAGAGTAGCAAAGGGCTTCAATATCCTTTGACATGCTTGGCCAGAAGACTGCATCTCGAGCAAAACGTAGGCAGTACTCATACCCCCTGTGGGATTGATGGATTTTGTGTAATATGTTCGGTCGCAGGGAAGTCGGGACAATAGCACGATAACACTTCAGGAGTAGGCCATCTGCCACGCTAAGTTCGCCTCTGTAGTTCCAGAATGGCTGTAGAGGGGCTGGTAAGTGTTGCTTGTTTGATGACCAACCATGGGTAATATAGTATTCGAGTAGCTGCATGTCAGGGCATGAGGCGGTGGCTTTGCGCAGTTGGTCGCGAGTTGTATCGGCGAGAGTAGGCGAGGTTGGGTCCACGTGGGCAACATGGGTTCTGAAACTTAAAATGTGTCAGTGCCGTCAGAATGTGTGTTCTGCTCCTGGGAAGGTGCTCTTAATAGTGTGTCGGCAAGATGCAAAGAGGAACCTCGTTTGAATATGACTTTAAAATTGTAACGTTGTAGGAATAGCATCATCTTCTGGAGGCGCTTCGGTGCTGCTGCTAGGTCTTTCTGGAAGATGGATTGTGGCGGTTGGTGGTCTGTATGAACAACGATATCTGATTTTCCAAGCAGCCATAGGTCGAATTTGTTGAAGGCTTCCACAATGGCAAGGCATTCTTTTTCAATTTGCGCATATCGCTGCTCAGTCGTGGTGAGGCTTTTTGAACTATAGGCTACCGGTTGTATGGACGATCGGTCGAAGGTGTTGTTGGGAAGGAATTTGGTTGGCTATAGTAGGGCTGCACCCATTCCATAATCTGAGGCATCTACCTGAAGGATAACAGGGAATTTCACGTTGTGGTAAGCTAAGCATGGTGCAGAGGTTGCGAGGGACTTGGCCTCGTCAAGTGCCTGTTGGTGCTGTGTTGACCATAGGAAGGGCATATCATCCTTTGTGATAGTGCGGAGAGAGTGGGTGACATTGCTTAACTGCGGACAAAAGCTCCTGAGGTAATTCGTTGCACCCAGGAACCTGCGAACGCCTGCTTTGTCACTTGGGGTGGGCATGTCGAGAATGGCTTTAACAATGGCAGGGTTTGGTCGGATGTCGTTAGTAGTGATGAGATGGCCCATGAAGATGGCTTCACGAACGAGAAACTTCATTTTGTTGATGTTCGGCTTGATTTGGTGTTTTTCAAAGCGCCCGTCAATTCTTGCTTCAGCATCGGTGGTGCCACAGCCAAGGACTAGGATGTCGTCTTTAATGCTGATTACTTGTAGGCCTTCCAGAACCATGTGAATCCGTCGCTGCCACTCTTCTGAAGCCGATGATATTCCAGGCAGTCTTGTCCATCTGTAGCGGCCCCATGGTGTTGACATAGTGGTCAGCATGGATGACCGCAAAGTGAGGGGTATGTTCTGAAATGCTTCCTTCACATCGATGATGGTCATGTATTTCAGATCACGCAGCTTGTGTAGATTTTCTTCCAAGGTTGGGATGATGTATTTTGGCTGTTAATAGGCTTTGTTGAGGGTTTGGGACGGGTCCAAACATATGCGGATTTTTCCTGGCTTAGTTGCAGTCGGCTCACGCTCTCGAACCACCATATTGGATATCCAAGCTGTAGGTTTAGAAACTCGTATTAGCTGGCCTGTAGCTTCGTAGGCATCCAAGGCGGCCTTGATTTTCTCTAGTTTTGAGAACGGTTGGCGATGAATGGGAGCATGGGTTGGTTTCACATTGGGGTCCATGTCGAAGTCAACAGGTGGGCCAAGGTTACCGAGGCCCTGGAATAGTGAAGTACAGTTATGAGATATGAATTCCATGGTCAAACTTCCAGGCTTTGGCCATGTACGTGTAAATGTATTTGGCAGCGGTGTGGGCGAACCGGTGGTTGAGTACTCAGATCTGCGATCGGTGGCGGTGCATTTTCTAATAAAATCTGCATTCATTGCTAGCGCACCCAGGCTTTTGCTGGCTTCTGTACTGAGAAGGGCTGGTTGTTCGGTGTTGACCACTTGAAGTGTGAGGTTGCGACTAATGGTTCCCCTCGTGGCTTTTAGAGTGATTTGCCCGATCGGGTTGATCGGCGGGCGCCAGCGGTATGATTACTGTTGTTGTTGGTTGTAGTTTGGCCCATGGCATTCTAGATAGGTATCTGGATGGTAGTGTGTTGCAGGAGGCAGCGATGTCGATCTGGAAAGGGATCTGTTGATTACCGGAGTAGGAGTCTGCCAAAGTGAGTTGAATAAAATGGCCTCTCTCCATGGGGGGTGGCAAAGAAGTGGGCTTGGTGTCTTGTATTGAAAAACAATTTTCGTGTTGGCTGACAGCTTCGCATAACAGAGGTTTTCTTCTTGATGTAGCATGTGAACGTGCTCTTGTTTTGGCCCTGGTTGGACGGTCTTCTGGGTTACTGGCCTCAAGGTTCGCGTATCTCTTGCTGCTTGTTGGCACACGTTCGCGAAATGGCCTGTTTTGTGACAGTAGTTGCAGGTTTGTCCTCGAGCTGGACATTTTTCACGAGGATGTTTTGGTTTGCCGCAAAAATAACAGGGTTGCTCGTTGGATTGTATAACTCTTCCGGAAGGTTTTTGGGCTTTTAGTGTTGCAATGTAGTGGACTTGTTCTTCGATGGTAGTGCTGGCGAGGATCTTGTTTGTTTGTTGTGCCGCCTCAAAAGAGATCGCTTGGCTGACAACGAATTCTGAAGTGAAAGGAGGGTCTTGTAGTTTTCGCTGGCCGCTGTAAAAAATTGTCTTCTCGGAAACGGCTATAAAGATTTGTTGAGCTTAAATAGAAATTTGTCCCTCATAAATTTGTCAGCGTTGACGCCAAAAGAGCAGCGGGTACCGGCGGTACGCAGCGAAGTCTCCAACGCTGAAATGGAAGTTTTGTCGGCCTGTGTCATTTTCGCCCAAAAATAGTAGCGGTCTTGCACTAGAGTGCTCGTTCCGACGTAATGTTGTTTAATCTTTTCCAGCCAGATCCAAGGTTTTCCTTTGTCAATCTCGGGGATGGCACCGTCTAGTGTATTCCATTCTGACGGCGGGATAGTGCTGCGAAGAACTACTAACTCAAATTGCCGCTTGGCTTCGATGTAATGCTCGCTCGTTTGTGTTATCCTGTCTTTAGCTGGGTTTCGGTATTCTTCGAGTAGACAATATAGTCGTGGAAACGGGTTTCCCAGTGCCGCGGAAATGGTCTCTGTTTGCTCTGAAAGCCTGGACGTCTAGAATTGGCTTTTCATGTTTCGGTATTTGTTTTGGTTGGTTTGCGATTGTAGCGATGCGGTGTTCAAACTTGGTGAGTATTGCAATTTCTTTTTTATGTAGTTTGTGTCGTTGAGACTGGATTTAAAGAGTACTAGTAGGACTGCAGTTGACTGGGTCGTTTAAACTACTTCTGACACATACTTCTGAGAATAAGGGCCCATTCGCACTGGACCGATTTCTGTTTGTTTTAACAAAATAAATTGTAAATTTCAGGATAGGACAAGTACAAATTATATTTTTGTGTCGGGACAAAACTGTCGCGCTCAACCAAACTTAAAAGGCGCCGCTGTCCTGCTCCAAAGGCCTCCAAACAGGGTACAAATTCAATTTCAAATTGGTAAAAAAATTTAAGAAGAAAAATCAAGCTTTCGCGCCAAAGTGATTGACGTTTGTTAATTATTCAATTGTACAGTATTGTACAGTGGGAATGCAACTTCCAAATCAAAAATTTGGTCGACACAAAAGTTTGTCGTGATATTTGACTGGGCGAAACAAACTTTTTCAGCGTTGTGCGAATGTGCCCTAAGGAAAACAACTTGCTTTATCATTCGATGCAACTTTTACTTCTTTCTCATTGGTCCATGTCCCACCACGTGACCTACAAATAACTGCCTACAAATATGACACTGGTCATGCGCATTGCCGTCTTGCGGATTTAAGCTTCAAATATGACACTGCTCATGCGTAATGTCGACACAATAAATTTTCTTATTGATAACTGAAGAAAACTGATTGTGATTACAAGGCAACGCGCACTTTACCGCTTGTCGCCGGCTTCTGACAAATCACGATATTTTGCTCAAATTCGTCCAATAATTGTTTAATATTTGAACTATTTACATAATATTTACAATCTCACATTTTTTAGCATTATTTACAATATGATCAGGAAGTTATCAGATTCTAGTAAAGTAATGAACCTATCCCAAAAAGTTTCAACTAAATCACCAAAACGAAATTTATCTACATCCGGATATATATTTCTTTGCGAATACTAGTGATAACTTCATCGGCACCACGGTGATCGCTTTCATAAGCAGATAGATTTCAGTGTAGCCATATTTGGTAATTAACTGTTTTAATAAACCACGACTAATGTCATATTTACACTTAGGTAAGAGGAGGAAGAAGACTAGCGTTAGTATATCAAATTTTTTTCCCAATAACGGTTCAGGATGTTGCATGCCCAAAACCAGATAATTCATGGCTACTCCGAGGATAAAATGAGAACAAGTGTTCAAGGCTTTCACGGTCACTAATCAAAAAATACAGGCGGGTGAACTGAGAACAGTTCTAGTCGCATAATTTAACAGTAGTCTACAGAAATATATGCCTCAAATTTTTTTTATTATATAAGTACTGAAATTTATTCATTTATTGTTCTGTTTTGGCTACTGGTGAAAACTGAAAAATTGTTCGCGGCAGTTAGTTGGACGAATGATATGTTTTCACCAGTGAACAGTAATCGTTCGGAAAAATTCGTCACTCTTTCGCGCGAAAACTACTGACGACATGTCATCAGAACTACTGTCATCTTGTTTAAATTTTGGCGCGAAAACTGACGTTGGGTTGACGTTGGGTCAGTGAGGGATTTAATTCTACATCAAGAAAACAAAGTAATCCTCAAGGAAACCCACACAGGCTTAAAACCTCTAAAAGCATTTATTACAAACAAATTAACGTAAAAAAAGAAATCGAGGAAGAAACTGACCCCGAGGAGTCAATGGATATGTATCACAATTTATCATATCAGTCAGTAAAATAGATGTGGAAGACTACACGTCCGACTTCACTACGGCTCATTGAATAAGTGTCGAAAGACACTTGTGGAAAAAGGCCTACAATTGCAGTATTATTATCAACGATATTGTGTTTGAAAAACAAGGAAACTAAGTAAACTACTCCTCTTGAAGCAGAAACGACTCAAGAAAAAAGGGAATGGAAACAAGCCTACTGCTTCGGTAAGTTTTTATATACTTTAGCAAACAAAACTAGTTACGAATACAAAAAAAAAATTCAATGTTATTTTTAGAATAAATCTAAATACTTATAAAATAAACATATTACTTCATGGTTGCTTCGCTTGTATTTCCTCAAATCTGATTGGCCCATTCTGAACTCTGTATTTTTCCCTAATCGCATTGGCTTGGAAAACTATCCGATAACAAAACTCTGTTATCGGCTAATTGTTATCAGCTACCTGTTATATAGGGACGGTTAAATGAACCAATAACAATCCGTGCTTCAGGATTTCTGACCAAACAGCACTGACAACTAGTGATAACAGACAGAAATGGACTCTACTCATTGCCATTACCATTACCATTACCATTACCATTACAAATGTTATGAAAATTGGTAAAAATATGCGTTTTTATCTGCAAAGATTTCGTCATTCAGTTTAGTTTTCAGAAATCGTAATTATATAATAAATTGGTAACGCGCTCATCCAATTTTGTTAATCACGCCTAATGATAACAGACCGAGTTGGACTCCATTCAGTCCTATCACCATTACTAATCAGGCCCGTAGCCAGGAAAAAAATTTAACCGAGGCAGTATGAATATTAATTTTTATTTAAAGGATCCGGGGGGGTGCGCCCGCGGAAAAGTTTTGAAATTTTCATCCTTAGAATCGCTGAAAATGTACCACGTAGATCTCTGTAGCAGCAATTCATATTCTTGGCCAGATATAAATATTATAACTATAAGCCACACAGCTCGACCACAACTCCGGCTCTCCTCAATCAACAGCTAGGTTTTATTCTCACTAAGAAATCTGAGAGCGTTTAGTTATTATTACTCGTAGCTTATCCTTTCTGTTCGCTGAAAAGGCCTCTTTATTGCTACTCAAAGAACTTTTTCGTCACAAGTTCGACCAAACTGTGGGCCCTGAAGTTAAAGCACCAATGCCGTAAAATGACGACTTTTTCGATACTAAACATTACATTCTTATAAAAGTCACAATTAACGGATGTTGTACATGTTGATACATGCTTTGTTAAAGATACGGCCTTAGAACTAAACTCAACGGACTGCACAAGAGTGCACTCTGAACAAACTGTACAAACTGAAAAGGAAGTAATTTTAACCAGTAACCTCCCAAAAGAATATCTCGTTTTCATTAATTGGCTGCCTGACAGAGAGACCGTCAAAATTTGTTCAAAGCTGAAGGTATTATTTTGGAATCTTAACAGCTGTTTGAAAATGCTATTCTCAGCTTAGATTACCGTCGGAACTGCTTTATGTAAACTGACACGATATTTTTGTTTGTACAAAAAAACTTTTGTTTTGAAAATTTTTACCGAGGCAAGTGCCTCGGTTCGCCTCAAGCTAGCTGGCTACGGGCCTGCCAAGGGAGTGGAAAAATGCAATGAAGAAAAAAATATCATTGGAATGCATGTGCAGAACTTGTGACTTCAGCACAGCAAGACTCGTGTGTTGTGTCCGCGTTCCGATCTCATGGTATCTCAGACAAAAAAATATTATGTCTGGCATGATAACTGACGGTCGGCTGAACCCCTCTTAAAGTGACACCAAAAATAACAAGAAGTACAGGTGAATTGTGGGTATTAGTACTGTTTGTAGTGCCTTTTGAACAAAACTCACAATTGGGATACTTTGTCCCCATCACTTCGATAGCAGCTGCGGTACAGTTTACCTGTCGTTTCATCATACAGATACGTCTTAACAAACTCAGCTGCTTTCACGGCCCTCTTGAGGTAAACTTCCTCCTCCAACGTTTGAGCGGCACGGGCAAATGCAGAGATCATCAGCCCTGCGGAGTTAATATAAGTATTAACCATGACAATGACGATGACAGTGACAGAAACAACGCCAATGAAAACATCAATGGCAACGACAACGCCGTGTATTAACAATGACAATAAAATGACAACGACAGTGACAATGGCAATGATAACGCAGGGCTGCCACAATTTACTGGATGTGAATTCAAGGACTTTTCCAGGACTTTCCAGGACCTTTTTAGGCAAATACAGGACCTTCTCAATCAAATAAAACTTGAATGCTTTACACATTTTTTTCAAAAATCAGTTTAACAATACACATACTATATTAACAAGCCTTAGAAAATTTCCTTCTGGACGAATATCAAACCTCCTGGAGTCGCGCTTTTGTTTTAGAACGTTGTCACATCAAAAATATTTTAACGAACAGATTATTTTTATTATTTTTGAAAGTTAAAAAAGAAATTTTTTGCTTATTCCAGGATTTTCAAGGACCACGACCCAAATTCAAGAACTTTCCAGGGACTAGAATTTTTTCCCAATTCTAGGACTTGGCAGGATTTTCAAGCACCGTTGCAACCCTGATGACGGTAACAATAGTGACAATGAACTGGCAATAAAGTGAAAATGGCAATAACAGTGACAACGACGTAACAATGAATACAAAATGACAACGATGCAGTAACAGTGAAAGAGTGTATGAAAACGACAATAAAATTTACAACAACAACGACAACGAAAGCAATAACTTTGATGATAAAACATCTTTACACTTTTAATTTGCTATAGAACGAAAACCCAAAATTAAATTTAACTTGCAAACTAACACAAAACGTGAAAGCGTCAAATCAACTCATGAATTCCCCTGATGTCTGTGTAGAGTTGTAGTACCTCTTCGTGTTTCAATTAGTACTGAAAAATTCTAATCATCATCCATGTTTTAATATTTCCTTGTTTGTGGAGTAACATAAACTGGGTCGATAATCGTTTAGCCAGAGCCCAAGCAACTAAAAAACATGAACAGTCCTAAAACACCTCGTCATAACAAGACGGCAAATAACAGCCAGACATCTAACATTTATCAGGTATAAACAGCAAAATATCCGCCATAGTTATGGACTCTGCTTAAACGATTATCGACCCATCTTATGGTACTCCACAAACAGAAGGATATGTTAAAACATGGATGATGATTAGATGATGAGGATTGGTTTTGCTTGTGCTTGTAAAATAAGTGGCATCCCATTTGTTATCTTATCAGCAGATCATAGGCGGCAGAACTGGGGGACGGCACTGGCCCCCACAATAATAATCTGGCTAACAACAGCAACTTCTGAATAGAAATTTCAGGGAGGGGGTGATAAGGGTAATAAGAAACATTTCCAACATCCATTGTGCCCTCCCCCCCATAATTTTTTGCTTCTGCCGCCAATGCATTTGGACACACAACAATGTACTGTGTCCGTACGCGTATGGAAGCATTGGTATCAATATTGCAATCTATGGTTGATACAGCCTTACAGACCTTATGAAATTGATTTTAATATTCTCTTGTCTACATTCAAATTAGCCCTACTAGCCTCGTCCTTGAGTTAAACTTTCAAAAGAATATGTTACCCCAAACGAGGCTAGTAGAGCTAATTTGAATATAGACAAATGAATATTAAAATAGCCGCTATTTTTGCATGTTTGTTGATTTATCCTATCCCTTGATCAGACACAATGGCAAGTTCAGCACATACACATGTACGTGCCAATGGTAACTTGCAGCAACTATATTGGGCACTATGGCCACACGGGTAGCGGGCATTACTCCTTATCTGTACCCTTAAATAAAATAAGCCTTAGTGTTTGCAGCCATAGACAGCTGTTTCTACCTTATAAGGCCTTGTCAGCACGGTAATGCTATTAAACAAGTTCAGTTTCCCAAGATAAACATAAAGTAAATCGTACGCATAACGCTTGTGGGATGTGGCCTTGATCAGAAATATTATTTGCAGCCTTGTCATAACTAGTGGGGCGTTTTTTCTTCTCACTTACCGTTCCACGCTGTCACCATTTTGTCATCCAGATGGGGAGGTGGTCTTTTCCTGCGTTCTTCTAACAAAATCTCGCGTGCTTTTTTCAGCTGTTCGTTCGTCTCTTCTGTTCCAAGCTTGAAGTGTGACGCAGTTTCCTCCAAATTCCCCCTGACAATCAGAACGTTCTTCTTGGCTAGTTCTTTGTGGGGATCCTAAGGCATCATTAAACACTTTAACACTTCAATATTCTCCCCATGCAACCTACTGGTCAACTTATAAATTTACTGCGAAGGGGGCGTTTATTTAACAATAATTACTCCACGAACCAATGCGTTGGATATCGACAACAACAACAACAACAAGGTTTATTTTTCCACATGTTACAATAGAGTTTTATAATTAATTCATAACAATATAGCAGTGGAGGGTGCAGGATTTACAACCCTAAGGGGTTAATCAGGCAATCCTGCACCCTTTTACAATTTTAATAATCAATTACTGCGGTGGCAGAAGCTGCGGAATACGGCAGTATACATTTTAAAAATTTGAAAAAAATTCATAGGGTGAGAATAGTTTGTGAAACAAATTTAGGCACTAGTTATTGTGAAAGAAGACAGTCTGACTTTTATCACACAACTATTTTTTTTTTCCAGTGGCATTTCGTTCCAAACTGCTGCGTATTTTGCACGAAATTGGCCATAATTGAGATTTTTGTCACGCTTCCATCATTTATGACTGGACGGGGATAACAGAAAAAGGATGGAGTCACGTGGCTTCTTGGCAGAGCTCAAACTTTGCGATCAATTGGTGGAACTTGCGAGTGAGATTTTTAAGGATGCACCAAACTTAGTCGCACAGTTGCGCCCAGAAATGAATAATGATTGGTGAGTGGAAATCACAAGCCTCTACAGTAGTTCTCTGTTCTCGCAAGAGACAAATCACTGTCTGAATTTATTACTCTCAATAAGTTAGTGAAGAACTAAGTTTCCTCTTTATAAACTATAAATTAAAAAATTGTCATTTTGACCTTTTTCCTGGTGTTTTCAACGAACTTTGTTCGCCTGTAAGACTGTGTGGTCAATGATCTTGTCTCGCATATGCGTGTAAATTTGAATGTTTTGGATTGTGTCTGTAAGTGTGGTGCATCTAAGAATTTCAGTTGTGTGCCTAAAATTTAGGTTATGCACCTAAAAACTGAAAAATAGTTGCACAAGTGCGCCTGGAAAAAATGATGAACTTTGTGAGCTCATCCTCGTTTTCAATCCAAGATGGCGGAAGAGTGACAAAGGTTGGTTTGCTAGCCCAGCCTCGTTTTCAATCCAAGATGGCGGAAGCGTGACAAAGGTTGGTTTGCTAGCCCAGCCTCGTTTTCATTCCAAGATGGTGGAAGCGTGACAAAGGTCCAAGTTGGCTATGCTCACCTCACATCCAACAAGACGTGAGTGGAATAATTGTTTTATTACATTTCATTCAATTCTGAACAATTACATATATACAAATTACAGCCAGATTCTGTTGAATAGGCCATTTCCGAATTAGGCTCCGCTGCTGACAAACAAAAACATCAAGTCGAGGCCAAATGTATGAAAGGTGAGCATTTAGCCTCGACTTGAAGGTTTTGTTTGTGAGCAGCGGAGCGTAAATCGGAAATGGCCTATTATGTTTCACTTTTACAAAACAACCGGAAAATGATGTTTCCATACAAGGTCATATGGTATATGAGCTGATAGCCAAGATTGAGTAAACCAATTAGAACGCTTGAATCACATTATAATTGAAATGGGCTAACATTGTATTGGTTTTGTTTTTAATTCTTTAATGTTTCAAGCCGATTAGATAATTTATTGATCCGACGACAGCAGAATTTTCATCATCGTATCTTTACCTGTAATTTGACGCGTTTCAATGAGGTTGTATTACTAGTCCCCCCGTGATACTTCGATATATAAAGCATTTATACTAAGTGTTTTTGACTTTTTATAATCAGAACAGGGTGCGAAATTAAGAATTTTTTCAGCCGGCCCAGTAAAAAACCAGGTTAAACAACGTATGAAATGGTAACATTCATCTGGGATTTTAACCGGCCTTAAATGTATTTTTGAGACATTTTTACCAGCCCCAGAACCAAATTGGCCAGCCAAAGCCAGCTAATCGATGTTAATTTCACACCCTGCAGAAGAAATATGTCAAAGCAAACTACCATAATTATCTTTATGTTATATTGTATTGTATTGATCTCTTGTACATACTTTGGAACTATCGTTAATGACTGCCTTCAGATCAGCAGACGACCCAGGCCTGTGTAAAACTGATACATGTACAATTATGATTCATACCTGGTGTGGTTTTACATTCCCTGCACTTTCTACCCCATAATGCTTAATAAAAACGTCTGCAAGAGTAACATTCTCTCCAGCTGTGTTTGTAATGTTGTCAGTCAGGAAAGATCGTAATTGCTGTTCCTCCCACACACAAAATGCTCCCTCTTTCTTATGGGTATCTTCGGCAGTTGGAAGAGAGTCTGCATCTTCAGCAGAGTAGAAACCACCAAGCTGCAAAGAGAACCCAAAGTCCATAATCAAAAACATCATCTTCAATACCATCACCATTGTAAGCCATCCTCATCACTACTGTATTCATCTCAATCATTTCCATCCCAGTCATTACTATCTCACTCATTATCATCTCAATAATTACCATCTCAGTCATTACCATCACCATCACTGTTCATCTCAATCACTACCATCTCCATCTGCGTCACTACCTTTCCCATCATCGTCAGCATCATCACCATCATCACAATCATCATCCTTATCAAAACTATCATAAGCAATATCGTCATCACCTTTGCCACCATCAACACAACTGTCACATACTGAACGGCGAAAAGGGTTTTTGACCTTGGACATCTCTATCTGAAGTTATTCACCCTTTTCCAGTAACTATTTAAAAATTGGACTGTTGAGCTGCAAAAGAATTTAGTGCAACTGAAAAAAAAAACTAACATCACTTTGGTGAACCGAGCTTCCTCTGTGTCAATGGCAATATCACTTCAAGATTCTTCATTTTTTTCCCATTGTACATTATTTAAAAACAAAATTATAATATTATAATTTAAAATGTGGAAGCTCAGAAATTACAATCCATAGGGTTGAGAAATGGCTTGAAGGTTACCTTCCGAATGATCAATAGTGTTAAAAAATTTTTTTTAGAAATCTGATCTATTTAAAAAAATTCTTTTACAAATTTTCGACCAAATCTGCAGTCTTCAACCTGATAAAGACCACAGATTTGGTCAAAAATTCGTAAATAATATTTTTGATAGATCAGATTTCTAAAAAAAAAAATTTAACATTTAACTGATTGCCCTATGTACACCTACAATAGTAATCTATTGTAATTCTCTGAGTAATAAGAAAGTTTGAAACTAATATGTAATACACAAACAATTAAAATTCTAAAGTTCTAATTAATGTTAATCTGTAAACTTAAAAATGGTCACATCTGGTGTTATTTAGCATCTTTTGTGGCTAAGAACAGAAATCCAACATAGGGGACCAAAATTTATGATTGTAAAAACTGGGACATGCTTGCATGAGCATGTTTCCATATAATATAGTTATTGTGACTACCTTGTGACTAAGATCTCTCATCACATACAGTAAAACATCTCTGGCAGTTTCAGCAAAGATCTCATCTTTCTTTAACTAAAAACAAATTAAAATGTTTTAAAGATCACAAAAGGTTACAACAAACATGGGGTCAGAAATACACCTTAGAATAAAAAAATAGAAGAAAAGAAACAATGACACAGTTGTATGTAAAAATACAGACTAATGAAGCAGGTGTGATAATTGTATAAAGTTTTGAATAATTGTTTAATTAACAATCATTCCAAGAGCGCACGTTGGATATGAGATGGTAAATAGCCAATGAAGTGCAAAGCGCGAATGGAATAATTATTGTTTTATTAAATTTAATGAGTTTTCTGAAGCCTTTGACAACACTTTCCATAGCTTGGCAACACTTTCCATAGAAGGTCATTCGGTATATGAGCTGATAACTGAGATTGAGTGAACCAATCAGAACACTAGAAATGCAATATTCGAGGTTGAAAATTTAATAATTAGCAATAGCCTTTGTTCAATAAACAATGAGCAAGGGCTCCAATTGGATACAGGCCTTGAACATTCTAATTTTAGGGGCAATAGATATTTTGGTCTTTAGATTTTTGCCAAAAAGTCAAAGGGCATCAAGGCCATACCAAACTTTTTTTCAAGGGCACAAGGCAAAACCCTAGATAGTTAGCAACAGTCATCTGAAAGTGTTTGTATTGTGTATCTAAGAGGGTACAAGACAGTGGTATTGATACAATTAGTACATATTTTACAGTAACTTATATTTAAACATGCTCTTCATTAGTAACAAAAAAATGTTCAGTTCAGGAAACAATGTTTCACTTTACTTTTTACAACTATTTCTTAAAGGCATGGTGGTACTCAACAGAAATGGGGCTGACCATTTGTAGCCATAAATAGTGCACAATTCTGGGGGCATAATGGCAGTGGCCAAGGATGGCCATTGTAGATTTCAAGTCCTGAGGATCCCAAAAATTTCAGTCCTGGGGAGTGAAATGAATCAAAATATTTTCAGCCCCAGTTTCTTCCAGTTGGTCCTCATTTCACATTTTTTAACAGATTTCGGTTTAATTTAAAAAATACTGTTTTATCTTCGGGGCCAGTGAATACCGGGCAACAGGCTAGAGGCAACAGAGGCTGCCCAACTTTTTTGCCAAAAGTATTTGATAAAAACTTTTAAAACATAAATTTAATAAAACTGCAATGGAAATGAATCTAAAACTAAACAGCCTCTCCACGTTTTCACAGGATGGCTACTATATTTTTCTAGAGCTTCTGCTGGCCCTAATCTTTATGGGAAATATTTTGCTTCCTTTCCAAAGTATTTAAAAATACTTAAAAGTCCCGGAGACAGAAGTTAATGGTTTATATTGCATCCTAAATCATAAAATTGGACGTATAAAATGACACTTTTTTGGCCCAATTGGAACTCCTGCTAAAAACCCTGTTCACTGACAAGAACAGCCAAAAATATTAAAATGCTCTACCTCTGTTGATTATCATTTTTACTGTTTATAAATGTTCGTCAGCATTAATCTAAAAATAATTTCACTTTTTATCATTTCTTTACAGTAGGTTATTTTAGAACATCTCCAAAATGATATGTAATACACAGTCACACAAACCTGATATGCATCCAGGAAGACAATTGTTAGCTGTGCTTGGTCATAAAGCATCTTTTCAAAATGAGGTACATGCCAAAATCTGTCAGTTGAGTAACGATGAAATCCCTGTGGACCAATGGAGAATATCATCCAGATCATTTGCTTATACGTATATATGATCATGTTTTTAATTGCAATAATTTTAATCTAATTATTAGAAGACAGCAAAATCTTAAAACAATTCAGAATTAATGAATACAAGTTGTGTTTTGAAAGTTCTCTGAATCTGATGGTTCATTTGGTGAATATCTATTAATTTTGAATTATATGAGAAAATGAGAATATGCAATTTTTTGTTAATGATATACTTATAACATTATTTTCTTAAGGAAATATTTAATATGTCTAGAAACTGCATTTATTTACAGTGTACGTATTACTGACATACTGTAATAGGAAATCATTTTTTTACAAACCTTTTGTTTGTATGAATTTAATAATTGGATAAAACAATTTAATAAGAATGTACTGTTATTTTTCATCTCTTAGTTACCATAGCATTCTTTTTTACTCTTTTTGCTGTAGCTTTTTTACCTGCCCAACGTGATCATGTATTCCTCCTTTCTCCATGCATTCCAGAGTTTTTATACATATAGCAAGTGATTTTTTCCCTTCTTCTTTCTGTCGCTGGTACACATGGTAGCGAAGCAGAAAGTTTAAATTCACTGAAAACATTAATAAATATTTTTTAAACAAGTTATATGGTATATAATTTCAAGGTTAAATGCTTAATCTGTTTTTGTAGTCAAACCTTACAGAAGCTAAAGCTGTAGTGCTTGGATCATTAACAATTTTTTTCCTTGGAAAATTTGAACAGTGTGAGTTTTTATAAGTTCATAAATCTTTGTGTTCATGAACACTGCAGGTCAGGCAAAGTGATGTTGCTGTTTGGGGCCAAAGTGGAAATTATTTCTCAGAACTTCAAGAGTGCCAATGAATTATAATTATATTAACTTCATTCAATTCTGCACATATTCCAAACAGAATGCTCAGTTCTGCTGGGGGAGGGGTAGTGCATTTGCACCCATGATACTCCTTCTACAAATGGGCCTGATAATTTAAAATGTTGCTTTTGACTGCTGCTAAGCACTCTATTTAACAATTAGTCGCCGAAGACAACGTGATTATCGGCGAATAGTCACCGAGACGAAGTCGAGGTGACTATTCGCCAACAATCACAGAGCCTGAGGTGACTAATTGTTTTAGTAAAATTACAAATTGTTTTAGGAAATAAGACACATTTAAAATGAGGAAAAA
>JAOCPT020564750.1:0-10865 GCA_026546935.2 Palythoa grandiflora | reverse complement strand
CAGAAATGACTTAATCTCTTTCTTGAAACCGTTTTTGGAAAGTTTCCTTACATGAGCTGGAATTTCATTCCACAATCTTACACCCACTCGAGAAAAAGACTCATTCTGGATGTTTAATCTTGATGGCTTTGAAAAAAAGTTATTTTTGATAGAAGATCTTGTTTCATAGGAATGGATATCTTTGATGTAAATAAAGAGCTTGTTAAGATTGATAGGAGCACAGTTATTATTAACATCATACATCAGTTGTGCTAACGAATGTATATAGAGTAGATTAACAGGCAATATGCCAGTTTCAATAAATAAAGGCACAGCACTTTGAGTTGATTTCATATGAAATATCAATCTAAGAGCTCGCTTCTGCAGAATCAATAGTTTATCTTTTAACTTTTTGCCAGCCTGTCCCCATATAGTTATTCCGTATGACAACAGTGGTTGTAACAAGGATTTATACATAGTTATTAAAGTATGTTTAGGTAGGTAGTGTCTTAGTTTAGATAAAAGACCAACTATTCTGCTTACTTTGTCACTTAGAGAATTAATGTGAGGTTTCCACGACAGTTTGCTATCAATTAACACACCCAGATATTTAACATAATCTTTATGTTCAAGAAAAATATACTTATTACTTTGATAATCAAAGAATTTAATATTTACTTGGCGTTGCAGTTTACGACGAGGGGAGTGAAAAATAACGAAGTTTGATTTTTTTATATTGATTGTAAGCTTATTAGCAGAAAACCAGTCTTGTAGCTTTGCAAGTTCAGTATTCATGACAGACTCAAGGCTTGCTAGATCTTTGTTAGAGTATAGAATGTTGGTATCGTCAGCAAAAAGATGAAATTTTAAAACTTTAGAGCTATTACAAATATCATTGATATACAATAAAAAAAGAAGAGGGCCCAAAACAGAACCCTGAGGAACCCCACGTTTTATGTTTTGTTTATCAGATATATGGTTGCTGATGCTTGTAGTCTGTGACCGACCAGATAAGTAAGACTCAAACCAATCATAAAGACATCCTCTTATACCATAAATATAAAGCTTTTTAAGAAGTATGCTGTGATCAACAGTATCGAATGCTTTGGCTAAATCAATGAATACTGCACATGTAAATAATTTATTATCCATATTAGACTGAATCGTATTTACTATATCAAGAACCGCATGATGTGTTGAATGGTTTTTTCTAAAGCCATATTGAACATCGGAAAGAAGCTGATGTTTTTCTACAAAATTAATTAGTCTATTATACATGGTTTTTTCAAATATTCTGTTGAAGACCGAAAGTAATGAAATAGGTCTATAATTACTGGGGTCCAAATCATCATCATTCTTAAAGACTGGTATAATTTTGGAGATTTTGAGCTTAGTTGGGTATTTTCCCGTTTGAACTGATAGATTCATTAGTTTAGCCAAATGTTCACTAAGAATTTGCTTAGACGCCTTTAGCAAATTTACAGGACAAGAATATAAGCCATAAGCTTTGTTATTAGGTAAGGATAAGATTTCATTATCTATCATGTGAAAATGGTTCGAACAGAAAACATCGAAATTACTACACTGAAAGAGAATGGAATCAAATACAGATAAAGCTGAAGCCCTAAGCAACCAATTCAAGTCAGTATTTACTTCAGATCATGGTCTCCCTGGCAAAGGCTCATCACCATACCCTGACATTCCTGACATCCAAATTAGTAGATCAGGACTAAAGAATTTACTATCAGACCTAAAATTTAATATAGCAGGAGGCCCAGATCTCATACCAGCCCGGATTTCAGGAGATTTTTCCAAAGAAATCTGCGATGTTGTTACCTTCATAATCCAACAAAGCTACGATTCTCGCAACCTACTACTAGATTGGTCAAAAGCCTAAGTCACCGCAGTCCACAAGAAAGGCAAGAACAACAACACCTCAAATTACCAGCCCATCTCGCTAACTTGTCTAGGCTATAAAATTATGGAACATATTATTTTTAGCCACACCAATGCTCATCTGGCCAGAAATAACATCCTCTCAACCCATCGGCATGGCTTTCAGAAAACACTGTCTTGCACTACTCAGCTGATCTCATCAAACCATGACTGCGCTACCTCCCTAAACAATTGAAGCCAGAGGATGTTCTCTTCCTAGAGTTCAGTAAAGCTTTTGGTTTTCCTAGAATCAGATTTTGTCCATGTATCAGTAAGAGCTAGTAAATCAAGCTTGTGGTCAACAAAATAGTCTTTCACAAATAGGGCCTTGTTATTTACTGAACAATATTCAGTGTTCAGTATTCAGTACTTAGTATCAGTTGGTTTGAATTCCCAATGAGGAGCTATGGAGGAGAGCAGATGAAGAACCAATTGGGAAACAAATGTTGAGAAAGAAATGGAGCTGGATAGGACATACCATGCGGAAGGATGATATCATTGTAACCAAACAAGCCTTAACATGGAATCCGCAGGGAAAAAGGAAAAGGGAACGGCCAAGGAATAACTGGAAGAGTTACACAGAGATAGAGATGAAGAAATTAGATATGTCTTGGACGGACGTCAAAAAGAAAGCCAAAGTCGTGTGCGTTGGCGTTCTGTGGTAGATGGCCTATGCTCCGCATGGAGCTAAGGGCCTAAGTAAATAAGCAAGTAAGTACCTTGTTAGTTATTTTGCGTTAAAAAAATTAGAAAGCGGGCAGGTCCACTTACCAATATCTTGCCTGGTGCAAGCTTGATCGCAGATGAACAGATCAGTGCCATACAGACACACCAGGCGAGATATGATCTTTCACTCATGTCATATAAACGTGAAAAGTATAATTAACTCGTCTCGAGCTGGTCAGCCTCCATATAAACAAACCCTAGTTCTGGAACAGAGATTCGTAGTTTCTTCAATCAGGACTAACAGGGTCATGTTTAAGGAGACAAGCGGCACTCCTAAGCCCTGCAATTTTGGTGTACATTCCCCTTCCTCATCCTTGTCAAGAGGGTTAAAGTCAGATTCGACCCTTGCGTGAGTGCAGAAGAAACGCCATGGACGACTCCGTAGCTATTCAACATTCAATAACTCACAACTTTTTATTCTGAGGCCAAGCGTTGGGAACTTTATAGACAGCTGTTAGAAAACTTAGGCCTAGTCCAGAGGTCAAACTTCAGATGTGCCGAATCTAATGCTATTGAGCAAATTCTATTGTTCTACCTCATTTGCATTAGATTCGGCACATGTGAAGTTTGACCCCTGAACTAGGTTTTATCTTTCTTTCCCGAAAGGGGATTTGTAGGAAAGACTTTGGTCCGTTTCATGTATTTTTTTTATTTTAGCTAGAGTGTTTTCAGTTTAACCTTTTTATCATGGAATTTTTACTTCTTTCTCATTGGTCCAGGGCCCACCACGTGATCTATTAAATTTGCCTACAAGAATGACACTGCTCATGCGCATTAATACCGTCTGGCAGATTTTAGCTGTAAACACTGCTCATGCGTATTTTTAACACTGAATAAATTTTCTCATTGATAAATGAAAAACCGACAGTCTCGCAATTAAATTATTTACCTCAGCCTTTGGCTTAGGCAAATAATGGATCTGCTCGCCACTGACCAATCACAATATTTTGCTCAACCTCCAATAATTGTTTATTGTTTACATATCAAATAGGCCAAATAGGCCTTTCCTTTCAAATATTACACATAATTACAATAGAATTGTAAAAATAAGAACATTCAAACATCCTAGTTTAAAATGCAACCGATGCCAAAATTTAATATTTTCTTACTGATGACTTGAATTGTGTATAAAAGTCAGTAGGTTTTCACACGTCTGTTCTGACCATAACTTTGGCCAAGCAACCGGCCTTCTAATATTTCGAGAAAATATGGACAAAGGGGCTGTGTACATCCAAAAAGATCAAAAATAACTCTTAATATTTCAACTTTTCTTCTAACATATATCGGAAATTTTTAACTAAAATGATCTTGTTGTTTGTGAAAAGTCTTGCTAGTTTCAAATATGATTTATGGTGCATGATGAGTTGTTTTACTCAAGACCAATTACGTTTGTTTTTTTCTTTTTTATTCTGTAAAATGTTTCCCTCTAATAACTTTTAACTATTGAGAACTCAATCTTAAATTCTAAATTTTAATTTGTAGAGCGCCACTGCGAGTCAGCTGATTTTGTCTGAAATGTGTGCACTCATCAGCATTTTAAATAAATCAGTAATGACGCGAGGGATTTAAAGCATTATTTATAACAATAATCTTCTATTTCCTACTTATTCTAATACTTTATTCAAATGCGGCAAACGTCCTGTCAATAATTTTAGTTTTGCTGGCCTTACGTAAATATTTAATTTGCAGATGTCTTGAAACAAAAGATGCTTTAAAAAGACAAAAAAAAAATTCACAAAATTACGTAAATTGACGGGAACTAACAGTAATTCCGCTGTCTGTTGTTTTGATATTCTCAACAATAATTTCCACGCAGAAGATGGCTGTCATAATACCCTTCAACTGTGCTTTACGTTGTGCCAAAAGAAACAAAATTGCTCAGGTTTTGCTGCGATAAAGTCAGTTTCGAAACACTGAATACGGCTGACCGTTTCCATTTCTATTTTGTGAGAGAAGAAGACAGATGTTTGATTTAGTAAGTATACAATCCAGCTAACTTTTAACATCAGTCAGCTTAGGGTTTTCTTCAATCAGACCACTTGGATTGGAGCTCTAAATTATAAAAAAACAATCAACGAAAATTGCCATCAATTTGCAAAACACTACCTTTTACTTTTGATCTTAAGTCTTAGTTAAGAACATAAAGTGAAAGTCTGTTTACGATTTTACAGTGTACCGACTAAGCACACACAAAGCTTTCAGTTTGATTAATTACAGTTTATAGTCACGGACGTTATAAAGTTTTTATATATCGTATAAACAGTCGCCTTGAAAGAAAGACTTCTATATTTTCTTCACTTAGTGGTAGAACTAGTTATGTTCATCTGAACGGGACTAATTATTGGGAATTACTAGTAAGGCATTTAATCAATATAACATATTTCTTCAGTTGGTAACGAAGCTGTAAGGTTTGTACTACGGTCCTCTTGGTAAAACTTGATCCTCCGAACTGGAAATCGAGGGTTCAAACGATCGGTACCTCTTACTCGCAAATGAAACTAACAACGATGTCTTTCTCGCCCACGAAGGTTGACCAATTGTTCGCTTTCAAGAGCTGTCGTCATGTATGATCAAGATCGTCTCGACGTCATGCAAAAATTTATAGAAAACCTATTGCTTTTCTTCGTATTTTCTGCGGAGATTCAACCATGCAAGGGTCAAATAATCTGAAAACCCTTAGTTTTCATTGTTTATGGCAATATTAAATACAATTTGCTTAAACCTTTATTAATTAAATTAAACCAAATATGAAACAGTGTGTAGCTGTACATTCAGCCAAATTTATATTCAGTTTGTAAACTTGAAGGAAGCCAGAATACCATATATCTGTTTTGCAATTTGATATTCAGTTAATTTTTATTTGGCGATTTTTTTCGTTTTATAGCAATCGGTTTTCCCAACAGTAACAGATAAGTCAACGGGGCCCTTCGGTGTTTTATAGTTTGTTACAAAAGTAAATGAAACAGTCGCTACTTTAGTTCTCGCCACGTTACCAACATTTCTTTAGATCTATTTGTGTTAGACTCCAGTAGACCTAATCCGCTGCCCTCAATGTTTTCCCATTTCAGTCCTCTTGGGAAATGAGATTCTTTGTTTAAGCTGAACATTCTTTCGTGTTTTTGTCATTACCACATCTGAAACAAAAAACCTTATTTCCCAAGAGGACTGTATTGGGAAAACATTGGGGGCAGCGGATTAGGTCTGTTGTGTTTGGGTTGTGATCATACCGAACAGCTTTCAAAAGGAGCCGGCAGACAACGAAACTCGCCGGCTACTCCAGCGCAATTCTCCGCCTACTTTGGTAAGAAAATTGTATAAAACTGAGGGTTGTCAGTCATAATAAAGTCGTACTTGATATAGCATTCCTTCAAATAATTGTTCTTTTTTGTCTGAAAGTGTAGTCCGGACTTCACAATTTAGTGAAGTGGAGTCTAGATTTGAAATTGAAATTGAAATTCTTCTTACTGACTGGATTTCGAAACTCCTTAACGAGATTCTGGATTCCCTCGGCTGGATTCCACATTTTCTTTACTGAATTCCGTATTCCCTTGATGGATTCCGGATTTCCGTAAATGAATTCTGTTCTGGATCCTACCAAATGGTGAGGTGGAATCTAGATCATGGATTTTGGACGTATACTTATAAATTTGAAATGGCGGCAACTATCGCAATGATTCGTTTACCTTACCTTACGTGACAATTCATCCCAAGAACACAAATAGTATGGTCAAAGTTGTTATAGTGGAGTAGTTAGGAAAATTAGCAAACTACAAAGAAGATTACAGTGTTTCATGTTGTGTGCACGATTACGGTTATGATCTATTGTTCTAGGTGTGATTCTTCGCTAGTCTATTGGCTGTTTGCTCATTTACACCTCAAAGCTTTTTGTTATTTAAGCATGGTCAACGTCATATTTCAATAGGGAAAAGAAGAACAAAAACACATAACAAAGAAAGTCATCAAATTTCCTAAAAAGTCCACTCTACTAACTCTGGTTTGATATGGTTGGGAAATATTAATCAAGCGTGGCCTAGTGGTCAGGGCGCCGGACTTAAATGCGGTTGACCCGGGTTCAAGTCGCGCTCTGACCACTAGCTGGATTTGTCTTCGGGTAAATACCAGAGTCAAATCCACCGCGCTCTGTAAATAGCCAACTATTCATCCACCTGCCAGTTGTTCATGTAGTATATTTCGCTGAAAAGTCCTCTTGGGATGCGAAATTAAGTATGAATGTATCTATGTAAATCATTATTGCTTTCATACCTTTGTTGCAGAAAGCAATGTCTCCTCGAAAATCGTCAAAATTAATATGTCCCCATCCTCCAGGGTCGTTATCAACTATCCTCAGTTTTGCCGTTTGCCCGATAAAGTTTTTAACATTCCACTCCTTTCTTGTAAGTGTTTCCGTGCAATCTCCCGTTTTCCAGAGTACAGCTGTTTCACTGATGATCAGCTCGATTCGTATTCGATCAATATAACAGCTTGCACCAATCAAGAAAACAATTCGGGGACCAATAATTTGAAATTCTGGAGACGTCAAGTTCCCCACTGCTGTGTCCGTATAACGACCAACAGGATCACTTGGAGAAGGTCTTTTCTCGTACCCACCAATCCAGTAGTCTCCTTGGTGCAAGGAAGGGTCCCGTCGTCCTCTGGCGCTTGGATTGTCACCATAAGTTGGCTGATGAACAAATGCATTACCTGTTTGCACCCAGTTATCAAGAGAAGAGAGGCCACTCTCAAAGTCGAAAACAGTTGAATTGCAATCTAAATAACAAATAACTGGTTTTAGTAGAAATCTAGTCACTGTTTATCTCAAATGCTATAATCTGATTGGCTACCGTACTCGCTTGGCTATCAAGTGTTATATAATAACCCAAGTTATTCTGCCATTTTGATTGGTTCTCGCCTATATGATCTGTTGAGGACAGACGCACGCTTGACGTCACCATTACAAAATTTTTAATTTTCTTATTATATAAAACAAATAGATTCCATGTTTTTGTGCGGCTGTTCAGTAACATATCACAGAGGACGTCAAACTGTGGTAAGAATATCAGTGACGCACTCGGCTATCGCCTCGTGTGCCACGTTTTTGTTCTTACCACAGTTTGACGTCATCTGTTTCTGAACAGACGCACGCAAACATGGAATCTATTTATTAAGTAGATAGTGTCTTTGAGGTTCAGTACAGCGTTAAGAGTTCCAGATTTTCAGTTGTTTTTGAAGACGATTTGAAGCTTTTAATTAACAGAACAGTTCCAGGGAAAACAAAGGCAGCAACAAAACATGAAAAGCATTTTAAAATTTCAAAACTTTCACTCCACAGACTGCTGAGCACACCTCTGCGCGAAGACTGTTTATCAGTAACCATAAATTGTTTAAAGAAAATAAGACTTTATTAATAAAAATAGTTGAAGTTTTGTTGTTTATTTTCCAGAGATAACTTCTAAAACAATTAGAATACTCGCTCTTAATTTCTATTGGCAATTGATATCAGCCAGTGAGATAAAAGGCATATGAAATGAGAAAAGCAATCTAAATTAAAGTAGACGGCCAAAAGTTGGACTGCTGTTACAATGTTTTGTGAACAATTTTAAAATGGCACGTTGGGAGGCATCTTCTATCAATATGTGATCGACTCTATGGGCCGTCCATTGCGAAAAACGACATGAATTTGCACTCACCTTGTTGAATACTTCCACTAACAATTAAATTAGCGTTTAGCATTGTAAAATTGCTTGAACCTACCTAACTTTCTTCGAAAACAAAGCTGCAAACCTCATCACTACGAAAGTTAGGGAAAACATGCGGACAGTCACACCTTTGATAGGAGGGCTACCGCTGATCAATGTTCTACGTGTTCAAAGAATCATCATTTTTTAGAAAACTGTACACACGTGCCAAAGCTTATTATAAGGCGAGATTGGATACGATAGCCTGTAACGACAATCATCGTCCATATTGGAATAGGCATTATCACGGTTTCAGACGCCTGTTTTGGCTGGTAGATAAAATGGTTGAAATTAACAATATCAAATAATGTTAATAATACTCTAGTTTTGAATAAAAAAAGTTATGAATTGGAAACTTTAAACTTTAGTCTGAAGAATTAAATACCAAAATAACCGCACTAGAAAGTGTAACAAAAGGGGTTTTGAATTTTCCAAACTTTGTCTGTAATGTAACGCAACAAAGCTGTACATTATTTGACATTGGATTTCCATACAATTGCTGTTTAAAAATTTCAGCCATTTTGCTTACATGCCAAAATGGAGTCTGAAACCATGACAAAGTTTATTCAGCTGCTAGTAAGTTTGTTAATAGAAATTCAACTGAGAGTTCGGCTTGGTTGAAAAGAAATGGTACGCTAAACCAAATTTATGGAAAACATCTAAAAAACGAGTGTGTCGTATAGGGTTTTCTGCCACCGAGAAATGTCGTATCTAAACACTCGTAAACGAACGATAGTTTTACGTGCGTAAATATCACCTTTCAGCCAATCGGTGACCTTGCAAATTTGCAAAATACGCAAAATTACTTAAAAAACAATTTTAAAGTACTTCCGAAATTTTCTAAACATTTCCAAAGATTTTCGACCACTTTCGAAGATTTCCGAAGATTTTCCGAAGATTTTTAAAAACCATAAATGCATAAGAAACGGTTTTTAAACATTTCCGAAGATTTTCCGTAGATATTGGCATGGGATAAATCATGCATTGCTTTCTCGTGCTAAATGTCTATATAATAAACAGAATAATACATATTCGTTTGGATATATGGAATTCGCAGCGCTCACTCGTGAGAAACCAATTTGAATATTTGAAAATAAATTCAACATCTCAGCGAGCCTTGTTTTTATCTCTATTTCTTTTAGCTCCAACCCTGAAGCATTAATGATGACCTGTCCCTGAGAAACTAAAGAAAGCAACTGATTGTTACCTGAGGGGAGAAAGCATTTGTCCTTAGTTGTAACAATTTCATTCTGAGTCATTGCAATGTTATACACCTGTAGGCATGAGATTTGTCCTTTGAAATATCTTGTCTCGCCTCTTTTCTCCACTTTTCCAATTCTAATAGGATAATCTGTTTTAATTGTACGAATTCCGAAATTCTCCTCAGTTCGCTTGTGACCATCAATCCAAATTGCTGTGACTCCGGTAGAATACTTATATGTAACAGCAATGTGCTGCCAAACGTCAGACTTTGCAGCATACGCAAGGCTTATATGTTTCGTAAGATCTAACGATTTTATGTACCATATAAACCTAAGATGTGTTCCGCTCGCAGCCACCCAAAGGTGAACGTACCAGTCAAGAGGGTGATCATAATGAAAGAGCGGCCCAGCTGATAGAGGTTTGACCCACATCATTACAGTAATTGAAAGCTTCATCTGAAGTTTCTTGTATGGTATTTCAATGTAACTGCTGGCTGTACCAGAAAAAGAGTACGATCCCCGTGGTTTTCCACGAGGCCCTTCTGCCAACTCCAATCCCACTCCAACGCCAGGGGGAAGCATGAATGAACCAGTGTCATTTAGTCCATGATCAGCGTTCAAAGGATAAACAGCAAAGGGCAAAGGGATACCTAATAAGTGTAAGAATTTTTGTAAATTTTTAAACCTCAGAGTATTACATTCACCAAGCCTATCTTAACTTGGAGTCCAAAATATCATAATTCATAGTCGTCGAAGATTCCGGTTCAAACTAATTGTCAACGGTAGTTCCTATTATCCAGTGTAAACAACTTTTAAGTTTCAGTTTCAGTTTATTTATTTGCCAGAAAAATCATATACATACAAACAGTCAAAATATTACAAAAATTTTACTTAAAGATCGAGGAGACGTGAATTATAAGTAAAAGAATTGAAAGTATTTTTCTGACAAGGAAGATCTGATGGAAACCGTACGCGTGGGGCTTACTAATAGAGCTCCCTCCATAACCTAATTAGTAGAGGGGATGTTAGTAAAAGAAATACTAGAAACTCCCAATTGTTAAACATTCCTCTCTTTAAGACCACAACAGGCCAAAGATCCTTTTCCTAACGCATTGTAAATATATGGAACAACTGGCCATCCAATTTAAAACTGTGTAATAATGTCTTATGTTTTAAAAATAATTTAAGAAAACACCTTTTAAAAGAATTATTACTATTATTATTATTATTATTATTATTATTATTATTATTATTATTATTACTGGTACATTGTCACTGAAAAGCCCCC
>JAOCPT020564671.1:0-10870 GCA_026546935.2 Palythoa grandiflora | reverse complement strand
CAATGGTTATTAAAGAAAACAAACTAATGTTGTCAAGCTGCAAACACCACTCACAAACAAGATAGGTCAGAAAACAGTACTTTAGAGTTTCCCATTGTTTTTTTGCTGAGGACATTTCTAGACTGGAAAGTCACATTTGAACCCATAGCTGATAAAAATCCACCCCAATTAAAGCTTGCCTAAAGGACTGTAGTATTAATTGGAAAGAACAAGATCTTACTTCAGAAAAAGAAGCCATAGCTACTCCTCCAACAATGGGAAAGAGTGTCAGCAAGACTAACAATGGTGGTTTTTCACCCAAGAAAAGTGTAGACAGTACAACAGAGAAGAACGGCTCCATTGCCTATTAAAATCCTTCTAGTATTAAATCTATAGGGCCAAGAAGATAGACTAACTTTGATTGTATGAGTGAAAGAAACCGCCACTTGTCCCAGACTCATATTTGTAAAAGAGTTGCCTAGAGTATGGACTACAGCTAATGGTAAAACTGACAGAATCTAAATCAACAACGCTTCTTTCATACTCAAATCCAATACCATACTGTCTGCTTGTCAATCTGTGGAGCTTTGAGGATCTTGAGTGCCCATGCAAACAACACTAAAACTGAACCAACTCCAAACTACACCATTTACTGAGTCAACGAGAATGCAAAGAGAGATACTTGTAGACAAGTGCAGGTAATAGGACATGGATAAGCTTTCAAGACTTGTTTATTGTATCTAAAAAGACCGAGAAAGTCAACCAAGAAACGAGATTAGTGCTGGAATACATGTTGAAGAAGATGTTAGCTCCATACCATCCAGCAAATAAGACACCAAGAAGCGCAGTCCGTTTCCACTACGCTGGAGGAATCGATGGAACGATAGGGAAAAATATATTAATACAGCAATAATAACAATAATAATAATAATAATAATAATAATAATAATAATAATAACAACAACAACAATAATAATAATAATGACGATAATTATAATGATGATGATAATGATTATGATATATAAAATCATGTGCAATCACAAACTCAATCTCAACTACGACAAAGTTAAATCCTTTGACGAGCCAAGTGGAGGTGGAGTTTATCTCCGGTTTCTGTAGTGTTAAGCGGATGAGAGCAATTGACTCCCCGTGGACGGGACACTAATCCGTCGTAGGTTAGCCCCCAGGCAGAAGCTCATTTTACCGACCTCGGGAGGATGGAAAGCTGAGTCAACTTTGGCGGAAAAGGAAGAAGAAGAAACACATTCATAATTAAATTTCGATCTATGGAAGCCCAGAAGGGCCATCGGAGCTTACGTTCAATCCGAATTTGATTTATGAAAACCCAAAATCCGAGTTTAAGAGAGTTTCCGAGGAATGTATCCAAAGACCAGCAAACAAAATAAACACAGAAAATTGAGACTAGGAGTTATTCATTCGAAAACAAGATTTTCAAAGTTTACCTGCCCTGCTTTCCAATCGCCTTCGTACTCTCCTCCATTCCGGTACTGCATTCTCCCCTTCCCACACATGAGGTTGTACTCAAACTCGCCATCGTACACATCGCCATGGTGAAATTTCAAAACACCTTTGCAGAAACGCTACCAATAATTGTAAAAAAAAACGTTAAAATAATAATAACAATAACAATAAAAATTAAATTTTAAGAACAATCAAAATAGTAATATAATATATAATAAATGTTCTCGTCCTTACGCGTATCGGGTGTCGAATATGGTAAATATCTTCCATTTTTCACATTGTTAGTTATGAATTACTATTTTCTTTCAATAAACGAACCTGGTTCATAAACCACGTGCCACTATACACGTCACCGTTTGGGTAGACCATTTTGCCCTTTCCAGTAATGAGATCTTTGTTCCATTCTCCATCATAGACTGTTCCGTCGGGACAGGAATACACACCTGAAGAATGGCGCTAAAAGAAAAAACAAAAAGTTCCTTTTTATAATGAGTCTCGACTCACTCTGAATAACGACTAATTAAAATGTACAATGATCAAATGAAATGGCGCACTTTAAATGCTTAACCTACTGGTTAAAGAAAATCGTGTAGTGGGGCTGTAAGAGTAGCAGAAAGCGACCCTTTAATACTATTATACCACTATCACTACTACTACTACTACTACTACTATTCTGCTACTGCTACTACTGCTACTGCTACTACAATAACAACTTTAACTACTACTACTATTACTACTACCACTATACTACTACTACTACAAATACTAATAGTAATAATAATAATGTATAACGTTAAAGTAATCACAAAAAATACCTGTTCCCAAACAACTATTTAACTTTGTACGTTTTAGTCATAATTACGCGTCATACCGTACCATAAAAAATCAGTTAAGTCACGCGTCGTACAGTACCGTTAAAAGTGAATTACGTCACGCGCTCTACATTACCATAGCAGGTTCGCACGACCCGCACTGTGCCATAAAAGGTGAATCACGTCACGCGCGCGTATAGTACCATAAAAGATAAGTTAAGTCACGCGCTCAAATTACCATAAAAGGTGAAGTTAGTCACGAGCCGTACAGTACTATAAAAGATTAGTTGAGTCACGCACCGAACAGTACCATATAAGGTTAAGTCACGGGCCCTATAATTACATAAAAGGTGAGGTTAGTCACGAACCGTACAGTACCATAAAAGATGAGTTGAGTCACGCACCGAACAGAACCATAAGGTAAGTTAAGTCACGCGCTCTATAATACCATAAACGGCGATGTTAGATACGAACCATACAGTACCATAAAAGATGAGTTGAGTCATGCACCGTACAGTACCATAAGATAAGTTAAGTCACGCGCTCTACAGTACCATTAATGGTGATGTTAGTCACGAACCGTACAGTACCATAAAAGATGAGTTGAGTCACGCACCGTACAGTACCATAAGATAAGTTAAGTCACTCGCTCTACAGTACCATTAATGGTGATGTTAGTCAAGAACTGTACAGTAGCATAAAAGATGAGTTAAGTTATAAGTCGTATGGTACCACAAAATGTGAGTTAGGTCACGCGTGGTACAGTATCATTAAATTTAAAAGAGTTCAACCGTGCTTACTCTATCATTCACCCATTCACCCAAGTAGGTGGACTGGTCGGCATATATCATTTCACCTCGGCCGTGCTTTTCGTCATTTTCAAAGTCACCACTGGAGATGAGAAGAGAAAGTACAACAAACAAATTATAAAAAACAAAAATAAGTAACGATATTTACACAGCGTTTATCGATGATGCTTTAAGCGCTCCTACATGAATATAAAGCGTGAACAGTTGAAGGTATTAGATAATACGTTACATACGACTCATTTGAAACATTACGAAATTTAAGAACCGAGAGATTACAACACTGGGCTCACTACCCTATTCTTTCGATAAGTGTGTGGGTTAAGAAATACTCTCAGTGAAACAGACAGACCACAACACTGGGATCGTTATCCCACTCTTTTTGACAAGTGTGTGGGTTTTTCTTGAGTCCCTATATAGAAGGTCCATAGACTGGACCTACGGTTTAACGTCCTTATTAGTGAAGATGTGTAGGTCTTTAAAGATGTTAGAGCGAAGGTAGCACCTTCTCCTCAATTATTTTAAGACCTTGAGTGAAGTTTCGGCCGGAAATCGATCCTGAACCTCTCACACAGCAGACTGACACCTTACCAACTAGGACTAACGAGGCGGCGGTTAACTTGCTTTAAACTAAAAATGATAATGACAGAGATAATTACATTGACAATGACGATGTTAAATATAATTATTATCGTATTAAATAAACAAAACTAAAATAGTTACTGAATTGTTGTCATATCATTTTCTTGAAAAAAAAACCAGTTCCACGCAGTTCGTTTCATTATACTTTTCTTGGAAAAAACTAACAAAAGGAAATTTGAGTATATTTCTTACTTGTAATCGTCACCATTTGGATAATGCAGTTTGCCTTTTCCGTGTTTCTGTAGAAAATAGTTTCTAAATGAATGACACTTAGGAATAAGTGCTAACATACTGGAATCCCACAAAAAAGAAGAGGTTCAAACACCATACAACAACCTGGATATTCTACGATACTGTGTGACAGTTGTCATCAAATTAAACTGCTAACACAATTCAAGTTGCAAGACCTTAGATAGTTTAATGTACTTTCTGCCTTGAACACCAGTGGCGGACACTGATTAATGCAAGATTAACCCATCTTCTGTTCTAGTGATTTCCTTAAGTACCTTATTAAACTAATCAAAATAAACTTTAGTTTACCAAGTTAAGGGCTGAGAAAGCGCCAAACCGATAGTTTAACAAATGAGATACATCAAAAACCTGCTTTTGTTCATATTTTGTCACCCTTCGGGCTTGTGTTGCGGCGTGGTTGTTGCAGCTTGGTAAGATCTCTGCCTTCTAACCACAAGGTCCCAGGTTCAATCCCCGGCTCAGCCGAGTGTTGAACATTTGCGTGACCTTCTTTTCCACCAAAGTTGACTCAACTTTCCATCCTCCCGAGGTCGGTAAAATGAGTTCCAGCTTCTGCTGGGGGCTAACCTGCGATATTAGTGTCCCTTCCAGGGGGAGTCAATGACCCTTATCCGCTTAGCACTACAGAAATCGGAGATAAGCATCGGCTCCAATGGGCCGCTTAGACTTGTAAAAGGCTTTCGCTTTTTTTAGCTTTAGGGCCTGTGTTCCCACTGATCATTTCTTGTTCTCCTAAATTTTCACTCATATTACTATAACTCTATGGGGACGAAAAAAATGTTTTCTATTTCTTAAGGGAACTTACCTTGCTGTTCTGCCAGTGGCCATCATAACGTAAACCGCTGACGCACTTCAGAGTGCCTACACCTTTTATTTCACCACGGACAAATTGGCCTTGGAAATGGTCCTTGTTATTAAACTCGATTATGCCCTACAGAATACAATAAAAGGTTTATCTGGTATAAGGGGGTTATTAAATTTCAGGCGTTCAGGATAGGAGTTTGTAATAGAGGGGTTTTATTAGAGAGTGGGGCTTATTAAATGGGGACTTGCTACAGGAGGGGCTTTTAGAGAGGAGGGCCTTATTAGAGAGAAGGGACTTATAAGAGAGGGGGCTTATTTGAGAAAGGGGCTTATTAGAGGGGGCTTATTAGAGAGGAGAAGCTTATTAGAGAGCAGGATTGTTAGAGAGAAGGGGCTAATTAGAGCTTTTACGATACAAAATAATGACCAAAAGTAGCAACGTGCTTTTTCTATAGAATTCTATGGAATTCAATTAGGGAAGATATTAAATCACTTTCACTCTCTCGTTTAAAAAACGCGATCAAACAAAGTTTCTTTGCTAACTACTAAGATCACATAGTTCTATCATAATATATAATTTTCATCAAAGTTCTAGTATCATTTGTCTATACCAAATTCCTATATATTTCAGTTTATTAGGTAGAGTAGCATTCTATGACTATTGTTATGTATGTATGTTTATCTGTTATTTTTTTAAATTTATGCTTTTCTTTTTCTTTCCGACCATAAAATAATTTTCATGCTACCCCATAGGCAGCAAATTATTGTTGCTTCAGGGGTACCTGATATATTTAGGCAAAATGGCCACTTGGCATTTTTAACCCTGTGGTTTTTTCTTGTGGCCATAACCACTGATCTAAGCAATCTTCTATTTTTTAATTGCATAAATAATTTTTTTTGTATAACAAATGGTTGAATAAATGTTGTTGTTGTTGTCTATATCATAGGTCAATGTCCAATTTACAGAAGAAAACACTGTCACCAAATATATTCACGGATGTCACGAATGCACCAACCTTTCCGTGCATCTGTCCCTCGTACCACTCGCCAGTGTAGAAATCTCCACTGCTGTATTTCATTGTCCCAATTCCATCTGTTGTTAAGAAATACTTACAAAATGAAAGATCGAAAAGGCAGACAAGAACGTTATTTTTATGCTAAATCTTTAAAGTGTGTCTTTGTGTGAGAAATCCAAAATTGTCATTTGTTCTTATTAAGCAGTTTGATTTGTTCAACTAGACTAATATTACTATCGATTTCCTAGACAAACCACACAAACATAACCAAAATTGTGCAAATCAGTTATAAGGTTGATATTTAGATATATTTTTGATGAATCTTCTTTGCCAGAATTTAACCCACCAAAATATTTTAAAACAGTCAGCAAATTTCTATAGTTCTGTTACAAAATTAATGAAGAAAAAACATAAATGATTTAAAAACTCCTTTTATTAACTTGTGATTCGTCATCAAGGGAATAGTTTTAAAAAATCTTTCAAATGCGTTGTGGAGCGAGTGAAGGGAGATTTAGCCATGTTGTATGTATCATTGCTGCACCACGAAAGACGTGTTACACGGTGCTTAAAATGCCGCTCCAGCTGCTGCGAATTAGACTGAACCTCTTCTTCTTAACAAAACGATTTGTACAGAAAGGGTCGAGTTTTTTTTATAACTACAGGAACTGTTACACGGTGTACTAATTACAGCTTTCGGTAAAACATATTTACCGAAGTTTTTGAGCAACTGACATTTCAAAACATTTATCATCTGTCATCACATAAATTCTCTCCAACAGAACATATATTATGCTAGGACGAACACTCAACCAGTCTAAATTCCTCATTCAGTTAAGGTTACCGTATACCTTCAGGGGTGTTTTGCGTCAAAATGATATAGTGCATTTGTTTTTTAACCGTAGACACTCAAACCCATATATCAAATTAAAGCTTATATAGCGGGCTTTCGAACTATACTAAAAATGTTGAATTAAAATGTATTTTTAGATTTTTTAACGTTCTCCAAAAACGAGGGACAAAGTCGCCTTTCGAAAGTTACAAGTCCAAGTGATTATTGATATTTAATGATTTAAATAAACCACCAGTTTCCAGATCAAAAGTGCAAAAAAACGTGTCTGCGTTTTTTCATATTCAATTTTAGAGGAAAGTTACGGCGCTTTTTCCAACTGGGGTTTAAAAAAAGTCTCTAGACCGCGCAAAAATTGCTCTAAAAACTTTCTTTTAAAATTAAAAAAAATCGCAGACACGTTTTGTTCTTCATATATTAAAGAAGCTACTGTGCAAATTTTAGGAGAAACGAACAAATTCCCTTTGAGTTGGAACTCTCGAAAGGCGACTTTAATGTTCGTTTTTAGAGAACGTAAAAAAACCTAAAAATTTATTTTAATTCAAACTTTTTGGTATAATTCAAAGGCCAGCTCAATAAACTTTTATTTGATATATGGTTTCAGGCATCTACGGTTTAAAACAGACGTACTGTATCGCTTTCATGCAAAACACCCCTGAAGCTATACGGTAACCTTAAAAGAAGAGTGAAAGATCTGGCTGCTAGGTCAATGCTTACGTTGTTTGTCGTCACGCCACTCCCCATGGTACTTGTCACCTGTGTTGTACGTCATCTCTCCAAGGCCGTTCCGCTCATCATCTTCCCAATTACCCTAATGACAAGTTTAAGACAATGACAACGGCAATGACAATGACAGTGATAGTGATAATGACAGTAAAAACGACAATAACAGTGACTGTAGCAGTGATAGTGACAGTCTCAGCGACATACAGTGACTGTGACAAAAACTGTGACTGTGAGAGAGATGGAGACAATGATAATGACAATAATGAGAGGACTCTACATAAACATTTTATCTATCACTGAATTCATATACTTGAAATATATGTGAGAATCCTTCAAATGCCCAGAAATACACTGGAGACATTAATTGTTTTCATTAATAGATTAAAGCGTCTCCTTTGTCTCTTTGTCAATTGCTTGTGGACTTTCGTTGTACTTCAAAGTGTAGCTATATTGTTAAATTGTAATGATACCTCTAAAGGTAACACGTCCTTGCGTTAAACTGGCAAAATGGTTCTCTTACTAGTTACAGCTGTAGTTTGACAACCGAAAGCTTGTGTTATTCTACTTTTATAACCAGAACCAGAGAACATCTTAATATTTTTAATCAATATCTAATGAAACTAAAATTAAAAACCTTTTCAATACGATAACGGGTTTTCAAAACACATATATAAAGGTCTTTCAAGAAAAACATTTTCAAAAGAACAAAATAATGGACTTCCATTGCCGATACAAATTCTCTTACGCGTAAATATTTCAAAACATTTCTGTTAATACAAAATTAAAGTTCTGAAAACAGTAAAATTCATTTACCTAGAGTACCCGAAAAGATTTATTTAACGTAACAACCTTTGCTAGCAAGGCATCAGTTAAGTTCACGCATACCTGGTATCTGTTACGGTTTGGCCAGGCTAAAAGTCCTTGCCCCTCTCGCTGAACAAATAAAAAATTTTGAAGTTAGAACTACTGAAAATAATGATACCTCTATTTGCGAGCTTGCGAGACACCCACCTCGAACACTTCACGTAGCATTCTTTCATATGGAGAGTATCGTTACAAGCTCGTGGAATTACAAAGCGTAAAATAGGTGATAGTTTTTATAAAGCAGAAAAACCATCACTAAACAGACAAGTGACTTGTTTTATCACACAATTCTTCCCCACGGGAATAACTTAGAGAAAACAACACTCCGCTAACTACAGTTAATTACCATACCCCTAATGATGACTTTTACCTCGAAAACGTTCCAGATTTAAACTATTTCAAACTTTCACCTTCGTTTTAGCCTTTTCAGCAATCTTTTTCTTATAAAATATCGTATGAAAGATATATTGTGGTTACAAGATTTGACTTGAGTACATTGAAAACGGTAAAACACTAATGTACACTTAAAAGCATTTTAAAATATTTAAAAACCTGTTAATAATGTATAGTTTTAAAATCGGATAGTCTCATAATAGATTTTGAAAAAAGTCTACAGAAATGCAATTATGCCACTTCAGTTTTAAAAGACACGAATCTGAATAAAACGTTCGTTTAGAGCCGGTTTTCAGTAAGCTCCGTCGGATCGGCAAACTTTATCGGCTACTCTGTCTGAATTTGCCGATTACTTTGTGAGAAAAACTGTATCAAATTGCGGGTTGCTTTTATAAAGTCATAGCTGAGATAATATTCCTTTTTATTATATGACCTTGTAATTTCTTGCATTCTGATTGGTTCACGCGCAGTCTGTCAATATGCGTATTTGGCCCACGGACTGTATACGGGCGTATTCAGGCCGGTGTCCCGGATGTTGATTTTTAACTAAAAACGATATTAAAGTACTTACAAAAATTATCCGAAAATTTCCGAAGATTTCCAAAGATTTTTAGAAAATCTTCAAAAATCCATACAGTATTTTTCCATACAGACCGCGCACTCGGTTAATAATCTCTTAGTACTGACGGGCTTTTTGTATTGTATTGTATTGTATTGTATTGTATTGCATTGCATTGCATTGCACTGTATTGCATTGCACTGCATTGTATTGCATTGCATTGTATTGTATTATACTGTATTGTATTGTATTGTATTGTATTGCATTGTATTGTATTGCATTGCATTGTATTGTATTGCATTGTATTGTATTGTATTGCATTGCATTGTATTGTACTATACTGTACTGTATTGTATTGTATTGTATTGCATTGTATTGCATTGCATTGTATTGTATTGTATTGCATTGTATTGCATTGCACTGCATTGTATTGTATTGCATTGCATTGTATTGTACTGTATTGTATTGTATTGCATTGTATTGCATTGCATTGTATTGTATTGCATTGCATTGCATTGCACTGCATTGTATTGTATTGTATTGCATTGCATTGTATTGTACTGTACTGTACTGTACTGTATTGTATTGTATTGTATTGTATTGCATTGTATTGCATTGTATTGTATTGTATTGCATTGCATTGCATTGTATTGCATTGTATTGTACTGTATTGTATTGTATTGCATTGCATTGTATTGTATTGTATTGTATTGTATTGCATTGCATTGCATTGTACTGTATTGTATTGTATTGTATTGCATTGCATTGCATTGCATTGTATTGTATTATTTTGGCTGAAAGTCGCAAGTTTCTGCAATGAACTGTGATGTTAAAAAGCGGAGTTGAAAATGTCTGTTTTCTGGAAACGATGAAGCTCAAGCCGCTGTTACACGTTGAAACTTTTAACTGAAACTCGTGTGCAACAACCGGATACGAAATGAGCTTCAGCAGGCGTTGCACCGTGTAACATAGTCGGTTTCGTGAAACGTATTTGAACTTCTGTTGCGAGACAGGTTTTACAAAAAGTAGAACTGCTTTCTACTTTTGCAACAGTCACAACGATAGCTGTGGTGAAAAAACCAAAAGTTTCACCGCGTAACATCACTTGGTGAAACTTGTCTCGCTTGTTGTTGCACAGGAGTTTCAGCTAAAAGTTTCAACGTGTAACAGCGGCTTAACGGACTCCCAGTCAAATTCCCGCAATTCAAGTAAAAAACGACTCAGATATTTACTAGCTTTAGGATCTCTAATTTTTTGCCAACCGCGATTAAAACAGAGAGAATGCCTTTCTATACAAACTGAATTTATAAATTTCTATGGGAGCTTGTCCTATAATTTTCTAGACACAACTACAACACACGACTAGCCACTAATAAAACTAACTACTCTCTTCCTTCAGCGAGAACTAATCATGGCAAATTTAATATAAGATTTTCGGCAATGAAAGTATGGAAATCGTTGAATGAAAACCTAAGGCATTCCACAAAAGAAAAATTTAAGACGACACTCTTTGCACAAATTCTTAATTCTTATCAAAATGCACCTTAAAAGTTGTTTTTTCGAAAGTAATTCTTAAGATCAACGAACTCATTTTGTCCCGTTTTGCTTAGGTCTATGTTTTGTTTTGTGTTGTAGTTGCTGTGTTGTTCTTTTTTTCTTTAGTATTACCTGACCTCAAATTGAAAATT
>JAOCPT020564614.1:0-10871 GCA_026546935.2 Palythoa grandiflora | reverse complement strand
TAATCGTAGTAAGTAGTAATCGTAATTGTAATCGTAATCGTAGTCATCATTTTAAGTGATATCATTGGCTTAAAAAAAGTCCTATTGTCTTTCAGCCAATCATACTGTTTGAGATTGTAATTGCACGAAATTACCAATTTCTGCACTGAATTACAAAGTAATTGCACTGCTCTTGACCAATCAGAATCAAGTAATTTTTTCATGTATATGATTACTGATAAAACTTCTTGAAACATCACTTTAAATCCTTGAATATTCCTTTTTTGCTTTTTAACTCTGCAACGAACATTAATTATAAAATATACTCATAATAAATGATAATAACTTTTTTAGTAATTGTGCCAAAATTTCCCAAATCATTAAAATTTCAAACTTAAAAAAGGTACGAACCTGTTATGAAATTCTAGGCTAAATAAAGGAGGTCTAATTGGAAAATTTTAGCTAACAGTTCTTAAAATCAAGGTTTTTAATGCAGTTTTTATTGTACTCCAGAATTGTCAAAACATCTGATTTGATTGTTTTGGTTGTCACAGGTATGCACACAATAAGTTATTGCACAACAATTAAGTACAAAATTAGATACACAGTGGAACTAATATTAATAGTACTAGCGAAGGTCAAATACTGAATAGATATCATCTTTGTTTATTATAATTTTATTTGCACACATAATTATAATAAATAAATTTAAAAACAAACCACACTTTGATCACTCTGACACAACATTTAAGATAATCTAACATTTGCAGAGTGCTTTTCTTTCCCCACCCTGGTAAGAATAAATTATCTTTAAGACTGAGTAAATGTAATAAAAATTATGCCACACAGCTCGGGGTCTAAAATATTTTCTCCGGTATTTTTCTCCAACTTTAGGCCTTTATACTACACAGGACTCTTTGGTCCTGGGGTGTTAATGATGTCCCTCATACCCCCCTTCCCTGAGGGATATTTTGTTAAGACAATACAGGGATTCCTATCTCTCCAACACATGCTACTCACCCCTAAGTTGTTACTTTTAGTAAAATACTGTTTCGATGATGTGGTTGGTACACTGCGTATGATAAAGGGTGTCCCCTTCCCCCTTGAAAATCCTAGCTATTCCCTTGTGGCAATCATCAAATGGCAGTGATACACAGTCTGGTATACAAGTGGTGACAATAACATATTTGATACCAGTATGTAGCCACGGTGATGCAGAACTGTCAAGTTTTGGAAATTGAAAGTGGGCACTGAAGTACAAAAATAATTAACTCACAGGCCTGTTGGTAGTGAAAAACATGAATAACTGACTTCAGTGGCACAGGTTACTTTCCTAGCCTCTAAATACAAAAAAATTCTCCTTAGCAGTTGCTGCCCCTTCCTTAATGGAAAATTCATGAAACTGGCCTATTTGAGAGCAAGCTTGTGGGAAGGCATATTTGACAAGAAAATGCATGTAAATCCCACAAGATGCAGGGCATTTGACAGGCCTAATGATGCAAAAGAAGTTGGTCTATTTTCAGTTTTCTCAAACTTTAGGTTTAAATAATTATATTGTCGGTAAAATCATCTGTCCTATCCCATGATTAGATGTTTAAAACATCTCATTGAAAACAACACCTATCATAGTCACCTTCGCATATCTCAGTGATCAATGTGATCCTTTATGGTACAAACATTAGTTTAAGCTGTTTCTCCCTGCTGTAACATATTTATTGCTTGGGAAAGCATCTTATTACACAGGGCAGCATATGGGTTCATCTGGACAACCATACTTTTGGCAAATGCATTTCCCAAAGCTGCTCCTTTCTTAAAATCTTCAACAGCTTTTTCATCATCACCTTCAAGACGATAAATCATTCCTCGCTGGGTAAATGCCTGAGCTGCTGCTAAACCACGACCATAGCTCAGATTAATTGCTTTGTTCAAATCTTCAAGAGCACCAGGCACATCTCCTAAAATTTAATATTAATTGATTATTAATCGAGTTCAAGTTCTGATATGGAAAAATATCAGATCAAGGTCTTGACAGTACGGACCGAGTGCAGTGAGATTTGTACAAAAAAGACTGAGGTTTGATATTTTTACACAGAGACTGAGCAAGAGAGATTAATAATTTGTTCATTATATGACTCTTTTTACTTCCATGTCTACGTCTACGGGAATCATCAAAACTATCAGACAGTTTTTGGAAATCATCAGAAAGCTTCGGAAATATCTAAAATCTGTTTCTCATGCATTTTTGCATTTTTAAAGATTTTTTAAAAATCTCTGGAGGTGTTTGGAAATCTTCCAAAATTTTCAGAAAATTACTTTTTTAAAAAAAAATTGTTTTTAAGTAACTTTGCAAGGTTTGAAAATTTTCTGAAAAGCAACATCTGGGAAACTGGTCTGAGTATGCACGTAGATGGTCCATGGGCCAAATATGTATTTTGACACACCGTGCGTGAACCAATCAGAATGCAGGAAATTGCAAGCTAGGTTATATAATAATTAAATTTGTTACATACAATAAAAAGTAATACTTATAATAACAAAAATTTATCAATAATGATAATGTTAATAATAATATTTATAATAACTATTTTTATTACAAAAGCATAAATACCTAAATTAGGTTGATCTGCGGTGTAATAACCAAGGGTTTGGGTTAGGGTTAGGGCTAACGTTAGGGTTAGGTTATTTGTGTAGTGCATCTTGTGATGTCAGCTGTGATTATTACACCAGAGATGAACCCTAAATTATACAACACTACTACGCGTGCGCAGCTTAGGTGCCTAGGAAGTGGCAGCAGTGGACAGCTGTTTCGCTCTTATTTGAGCTCATCAGCACTGTTTTTTTTTTTGATGAAGAACAAAAGGTCCTTGTATCTAGCAGCCGTAACTCCCAATGCGAACCGGCTGTAGTAGGTCTCTTTAAACCTCAGTCGCCACATTATAAATGTGGGACCTAGTTGCTGCGACGTTAGCACAACTTCGTTTTCGAATTCCAATTTAACACTCCAAAAAGGAGCAGTTGGAGAAGTTATTTGAAAAACTCGGGCTTTCTGTTTCATTGGGTTTCCAAACACTCAAAAACAATAAAAGCACTCGGCCGTGGGCCTCGTGCGTTCATCTCTTTTCTCGTGTTTGGAAACCTAATGAAACACGCGCCCTCAATTTTCAAATATTACTAAACAAGTCAGTACTTACACTACTATACTCCATTGTTGTTAGAAGAATTCGTATCTTTTGATACGATGGATTCCTAAAAGCCGACTTAGAAACATGCGATTACCAACGCATTTTGATTGACAAAAACGAAAATGTGTGAATTACTAATACGATAATCGATAAACTTGAAACATGAATGTTATGTTCAAATGGTCGCAAAATTTGGAAACTTGATTCAAGGTGATGCGTAAATCGTGTGAGTATCGTAGTGTTTATATTCGCATCAATGTCAATGTTGGATCATCGGAAACTGGCCTCATTGCAATGTTACCTAGAAATCAAGTAGCGATTCGGGAACCTTTGCTTCAAGGATGTTCAATCTTTCTGTGCTGATAAGACTGGATATAAAACTATTTACGAATAGTTAAATGACGCATAGGAACTGCAAAAATCGTTTTAAAAGCTATCCCTCCTGGGCGCTTACTGGACCAATCGTGACATCATCACCGATGAGAAAGAAAGCGGCCCAGTACCGTGGCTTGCTGTACCAAGCATCATTTCTCATCTCTTTCATGGCTTGCTGTAGACTCGTACTGGCAGATTCTCCACGCTTCAGGTGCGAGTAGAAGTGCATCATGAACACTTTAGTTGCTTCATCATCAATGGCCCACAGTGACGCCACGACAGCTCGTGCCCCTGCAGCAAGAAAAGCTCGGGTCAAACCCACCACGCCCTCCGCTCTGATCTCACCACGACCTGTGTGACAGCAACTCAGAACAACAAGCTGCGCTCGGAGACCGACATCTTGTATCTCATCCATGGTCAACATGCAATCCTTTACATCTGGGACACCACGTACTGAGGGGGATGGGGCAAGTAAGATTTGTCCTTTTGTACTTGCATGTGTGGCCATATGAACAACACCCACGCCATCTTGCATCCTGCGTAAAACTTCCTGTAGTCATTTGAACAAACAAATGTTATCAGGTAACTTGTTATTTTTTGTAAAGAAGAGCACAAAAAACTTTGCTCTAATTGGTTCAAATTGGGGTTATTTATTTTTTCAATTAATAGAAAGATTAATTGTTTTGATTGTCTGATTTCTTAAACAACAACAACAACAATATTTTTATTTACACTCATTTGCAATTTATGTTTACAATTTTAAACTAAAAAAAGTGTTACTACGTCTGGAGCGCTAGGACTCCAGACGTAGTAAAGACTAATCGAGTCTGGAGTCCCATTTTTAGTACTTTGAAAATGTATTGAAGATCGAAAGAAGAAAGTTATCAAGGATTATTAAAGAACAGATATATACACACACACACAAAACATATTAAGAAATAAGCCAGCGTGATGCAATGACAAGAGTTTGATAATATCTATCAAAGTTTTGGGAGTCGCAAATTTTAGATGTAAGTTTTAAGAAACTGTGCCTTGATTTTCTGTTTAAAAATTTTGTGATGATCAATTTCTTTTGTATTATGATCAATGGAATTCCAGGTAAGTGGGTTCTTGGTATCTCAAACTAAACTTTCCATAATTTGTACGTATAGCTGGAGTATAGTAAGCTGAACTCGAGGAAAGTCTTGTGTTGTAATTATGAACTTTTCGTATTGAAGTAAAGAAATTTGAAAAGGAAGATGGAATGGTATTATGGTAAAAATCACACATAAATAGTGCAGTATGCATAGAGACCAGATCGGATAGTTTAAGAATAGATAATTGATGGAATAGCGAACTCGTATGTGCATCGTGCTTTGAGGAAGTAATTATCCGGACTGCTTTCTTTTGTAAAATTACAATGTTTTTTAAAGTAGTAGGATACGTACTTCCCCATGCAAGCAAACCATATATTACGAAAGGGTAGATGATTGCATAGTAAAGCTTAGTCAATACATTAATATTTGCATAGTGGCTCATTTTAGCTAGAATTCCGACACTACGGGAAATTTTCTTCGAGATTTCCCGAATGTGTGATTTCCAGAATAGTTTTGAATCAACTAGAACTCCCAAATATTTTATATATTCTTTATGTTCTAGTTTTTTTTGGTTAACGGTTAGATTTAGATTTATGTTCTAGATTTTTTGGTTAACGATTAGATAAAACAATTGCTAATACATATAAACGGTAAGACAAGACCTCTATGACCAATAAACACGTGCCTGATTTAAGCGTGATTTTTTCTAGGAGTTGACTGTGGTCTTATTGCTTAGTGCGCCGACGTATTGTAAGGTGTTTTGTCTTAATAAAACCTATTCATAAATGGCGGTAATTTTAATCATATTTTGTCTACATTCAAATTAGCCCCACAAACTTCGTTTTCGTTAACAGATTGTTTTGAAGGGCAACTCAAGAACGAGGCTAGTTCTGCTGATTTGAATGTGGACAAAAGAATATCTAAATCATCCCCATTTATAAGCAAGGTCTATAACGCACGTCTATGGAACATTCCCTATCCCGCAAACAAGGCTGATGAAACAATTTAGGAAATTTGGCCGGTTTCGCTATAACAAAATGTCGCACGAGGCACTATAAATTAAAAGTTAAACGATTCGATTTCCCATACAACCTCTGTAGATAGTAACGCTTAAATGACTTCAACTTTTATTAACAGCACAGTTCTTAGTTTCCAAATCATTTGTTCACTATGCTAAGGTCATCTACCACAGCGAATCCACACTCGAAGTGAGATAAAAAGACATGTTTTCAAAACATTACTTGAAATGGCATTGACCACTTTATAATGTTTTATTTACGATGGAGACAAGCTACCTGCAGCAGTCTATAAACAATACCTGTTTCGTAGCTTTCTCTCCCGTCAGTGGCTTTACGCCCAACAAACTACTGATTTCTTTTGCCTCACGTTCGGCACCAGGTAGAAGACCAAATTGCTTTTTCACTCCTTCAACCATCACTTCCGAAACTGCTGGGTTTCCGATAACAAGTGCGCCTGTCTTCATGTGGTAGTCCGCTGGACTGTCTTGCAACACTTTTAAGGCCGTCAGTGATGGAACAATCCGCATGCGCTTAGTATCTGAAAGGAAAGCTTTCGAACTTGGATCTCGTAAGGCAGCAAAGGGAACCTGGAACAGAGCTCCATGGGGAACAAGGACGATTTCATCCTGTACAAGTGATTCTTGAAACGGAAAAATCAGAGTCTTGTACAACACCTCAAGGTAATCTGTGCCATTTTCTTCATCAGAAAGCTCTATGCAACGAACACCACGGTTTATTTTACTGATTTTTCTTTCATTTAGCTCAATGGTTTCTTCATCTTTTAACAATAAAGGCTCATCATTTCTACTTTCGCAGTTAACTTCAAGAGTATCTAAAGATCTATCTTCACAGTTCCCCATTGTTCTGACCCCCATTTCATGAAATGCGTGTTTTACAACTTCCTCAATTGACTCGTTTTCTTGACATGTGACAGTTTGAAATGGTTCAATTTTCTCCTGATGAAAAACCAGTGGCTTACTTTCAACTAGAAGCCAAATAGCAATATAATCACTATTTAAGGCATAAAAGATAATTGGAAACTTTTTTCCTTCAAGTATGGTTTGAATATCCTCGGGAGTGTTTATTTTGCTCCTGGAAACAATCCTCTTATTCATGCTGTACTTGGAGACTAATAAGTCGTCAAGGGCACGAGCTCGTGCGCGTTCAGAAACTAGAAGAGCGTTGTCTTTCTGATTTAAATCTATCAGCACTTGTATCAACTTATTATAAGTGGTGATAAACGTATCCAAAATAGATATTTTGAATTTATCATAGCTTCCTAGGTCATCAAAAAGCAGTTCAAAGCACTGCAAAGCATCTTTGAAACAGTCAGCAGCCTTGTTCATGTTATCGTATTGCTTTTCTCCATCTAAGGCGAGAAGAAGATCACCAAGACTGTGATGGGTAAATCCTTCGGTAGCCTTGTCTCCAATCTCTATGGCAATCCTTAGACACTTTTCGTAAAATTGCACTGCTTCCTTGTTTCTTCCTAGTGATTTATAGGTTTTCCCCAAATTCCCATATGCTTTTCCTTCGCCGCTTTTGTCACCCACTTGTAATGCGATGCTTAGAGACTTTTCGTAAAATTTCGTTGCTTTATCGTAGCTTCCTAATGAATAAAACACTGCTCCTACATTCCCGTATGCCGTTCCTTCGCAGCTCGTGTCGCCTATCTCTCTGGAGATACTTAGGCACTTTTCATAAAAGTCTATTGCGACTTCGTATTTTTTTAACAAATAATAGACTTCTCCCAAATTGCTATAAGCTCTTCCTTCGCCGTTCTTGTTACCTATCTCTATCGCGATGCTAAGGCATTTTTTGTAAAACGTTGTGGCTTCTTCGTATCTTCCTGATAATCTATAGACTTCTCCCAAATCTCCATATGCTGTGGCTTTGCCGGCTCTGTCGGCTATCTCAGTTGCGATTCTGAGGGATTTTTCGCAAAACCTTGCTGCTTTTTCATACTTGCCTAATGATCGGTAAACAACTCCCAAGTTCCCATATGCTCTTTCTTCGCCTAACTTGTCGCCTATCTTTTTTGCGATGGTTAGGCACTTTTCTTGAAATTTAATCGCTTCTTCGTATTTCCCTTGTGATTCATAGACTGATCCCAGGTTCCCATATGCTGCTCCTTCGCCTTTCACGTTGCCTATGTCTCTAGCGATACTTAAACTCTTTTTGTGAAAATCAATTGATTCTTCGTACTTTGCTAATGATTCATAAACTACTCCAATATTCGTATATTCTATTCCTTCACCGTTCTTATCACCTATCTCTACGGCGATGTTTAGGCTCTTTTCGTAAAGCTTTATTGCTTCTTCGTATTCTCCTAATGATTGATAGACTGATCCTAAGTTCCCATATGCTGTTCCCTCGCATTTCTTGTTGCCTATTTCTTTTGCGATGGTTATACTCTTTTCGTGAAACTTAATTGAATCTTCGTACTTTGCTAATGTTTCATAAACCGCTCCCATATTCCCATATGTTATTCCTTGACCGTTCTTATCACCTATCTCTACGGCGATGCTTAGGCTCTTTTCGTAAAACTTTATTGCTTCTTTGTATTTTCCTAATAATCGATAAACTAATCCTAAGTTCCCATATACTTTTCTCTCGCATTTCCTGTTGCCTATTTCTTTTGCGATGGTTAGACTCTTTTCGTGAAACTTAATTGATTCTTCGTACTTTGCTAATGATTCATAAGCTACTCCCAAATTCGTATACGCTATTCCTTCAAGGTTCTTATCACCTTTCTCTATGGCGATGCTTAGGCTCTTTTCGTAAAACTTTATTGCTTCTTCGTATTTTCCTAATGATTGATGGATTGTTCCTAAGTTCCCATATGCTGTTCCCTCGTATTCCTTGTTGCCCATCTCTCTGGCGATGTTTAGGCTCTTTTGGTGAAAAGTGATTGCTTCTTCGTATTTTCCTAATGCTTGATACACTGATCCCAAGTTACCACAAACTTTTGCTTCGCCGTTTTTGTCTCCTATCTCTGCTGCAACAAAGAGGCTCTTGCTGAAGTTTTGTTCAGCTTCTCGGTAGTTCGCAGCCGAATAATATGCGAATCCCAAACAATTAAAAGCTTTTCTTTCAGCATTTTTATCAAACGTGCTTTGTGCCTGTTCCAGGAACCTTTCAAGGTTGTTAATTTTTTCTGAGAACTCATCCATGTTGTCCACAATAACCTTTCCCTGAAAAAAAAAACAGATTCGTCGAGGAATGTTGGCAACACAAGTACTATTTTACAGAACACAGTTTATCAGGACACTTTGAAAGCTATTTTTAAAACATTGACTTAAACTTGTTTGAAATCTGTATTCAGACCCATAAACCTATATATCACTGGAAAGCTTAAAAAATTATCTAAATGAATATTTAAATAATATTAATATATTTGTTATCGTAAGGACGAACTGACGCTCTACTTCGATTTCAATTTTTGCCTTTATGAAGTCAACAGTAGCTCAGATCTTAACTTTCACTAGTGTTTGTTACTTTTTTAACTTCGTCAAAGTGTGCCGATCAAAACCGATCATTTTTTATATTTGTTTCTAGAATATTGCAAATATTTTTAGCCGAGGCGCAGAAATCGATATCGATTAAGAAAAAATCAACCAGGACTTCCTTTCCAATTCGCCGACATGTTTTTTTTCTTTAAGTATTTCTCTATAGTTGTGCCAAATTTTGTGGCAAAATAACAAAAATCAGCAAGCATTGATATTTTTTACAACCCTCATTACTGGGTTGCCTGTGGGCAATCCAGTTTTAAAATGCCTTTTTTTTCTCCGCGAGAAAATCCAATTCTTGCGCAATACGAGATATATGGTTTGCTTCGCAGGCCCATTTCTAGATTTTGTCGACGCTTTGAAATTTTAATTTGTGGCATGGAAACGAACTACAGTTCTTCGCTTACACTTACGTCATTCAAATTTTTATTTAAGCCAGCGTTGGTGCCGGTTATGCATGTGGGATTTGATTTTCTCTACTTGTTTTTCTTTCAACCTGAATTGGTACTCTTAGAAAAGTTTCGCGATTCGGTTAACGAAAACACTGAACAGCGAAAGTATTAACTTTAACGCAAGCCGGATTAACTCACATCAAATGAACTCCGATTACTGAAATGCCTTCCTTGATCTACTTTGAAAAGACTGAACTTGTTGTGGTAGAGTGGAACAAAACGGCTTAAAGGTGAAGTTTAAATCATGATGCTTTGTTTGTTTCTTTTTCCCTAAGTTTCATAAATATGGACGTTATAAAGTAGCGAAGAGATTTTTTCAAACGGTGATTCTCAATCGTTTGAAGTTCAAACAAAGTTGTGGTTGTATTCTACAAAATTTCAAAGATACATGTCGTTTGTATTACTGTCGTAAATCACAGATGCCTTTTTGTTTCGCTTCGGTAACCAAATTATGGAGCTGTTGTTGTTTTGATCTACTCGGCAGTTATTTTAAACTCAAACCTCTCGTCAAATGAACTTAGATATTAGTGAAATGTTGTGAGCCTGAGCATGATGCAATGTGTGAAACGGTGGTTAATTTATCAGCACGCTCTTCATGGCAAAGCAATAAACTCGATGTCTTGGCATTTAGGGACTTATTTAGACCTCTTTGACTGATTTAATTCCTGTATGTGTTAGACCAATAGTTATTATTGATAGTTGATGGATTGCTCTGATATAATGTACAAAACGAGTTTTGAATAATGCTGGAAAAAATCCAAAAATTAATCGTGGATGCAAAGGTCTGGCATATTTCAGAACTTTGTTTACTTCAAGGTTCAACAACAAAGAGTGTGCATTTTTTCGTAAGGAATTCCGCATAAACTAATCTGAATCGCTTTATTGTTCTATATTTTTTTTTAACAACTGGTTTGCAAATAAATAACCGGATCAATAACGTTACAATTAACAAAATTTTGCATTCAGCATGCAGTTGTGAAAGAAACCATTAAAGAGCATGATGTGTGCAACTGTAGCTCGCTCCTCGAGTTACTAATTTATTCTAAGGACTTTTTACACAAATAATTACGAAAACAGGTAACTTAGTGAATGCTTAAATAATTTTTTTTTTAATTTCTCTTACATAATTTTAAATTAGAAATTTATTACTTTTGGGTCTTTATTCTTGCAAAATAGGAGGTCGACTTATAAATGTACAGCTGGAAATTATAAAATTTGCAATTTTTTGAAGACAAACTGGAGGGTCGAATATACACGATGAATTCATGATCAATACTAG